>APFE031563271.1:0-10572 GCA_000404065.3 Pinus taeda
CCCCAGGGTCTCTTTCTCACGCCTCTGTAATTCCCCTCTTTGGCGTCCTTCACATCCTGGTCCACTACCCGGTTGCTACGATTTCTGTCGGTGGGAGCCATTAAGGGATTTCCCGTTACAAATGGAGTAAGATGATACCGAGAGGTTGAACGGGCACTCCTGTGGCGAAACTGTCTGATAAGACGGCGACACCTCTCTAATTCGTATATCTCTTGCAACAGCCAGAAGACGAATGTTGGCTGTTGTTTTCCACGACGTCAATAAATAGATAAAGGATGAAATGCCATGAAGCAATGGGCAAGGTTGGAGGTCAAAGTTAAATATCGTTTAATTAATGAATCGCTGAACTCAGTAGCGACAATCAATCTCGGGAAAAATGGAGTTTCATGGGTAGTTTGACCAGTAAAGTTTCCGTTATCCATGAAATATAGTATTAAATGAATGATACGTGTAAAAAGGTTTATTTTCCAGATTCCAAATAGAAGATAAGCGCAAAGCTTTTGTGTTCCAAATTTCAAAGTTGTTTGCTTATGGAGTGCTATGGATTTTTAATTTTTGGTTGAACCGATACAATGGACAATTTAATGGACGGAAAGGTTTTAGGTTTGCATAGAAGGTTGTAATTCTTGTTAATGAATGTGGATTTTACTTAAAACAACTAACACAATTATTTGAATCGGCATGGGCTTTTTAGCCGCACTTGTAGGGAAGTTGGTGGGCTTATCTCTATTGAACATGGTACATGTGTCACAACCTGTTATATGGTCTTTTTCTTTCACTTTTAAGAAGTATGGCGTGTTTAACTTGAGTTTTAAGTTTTAAGTCCTATGCGACTCGTAAATTGTTATTTTATAATAAATTATTATTATTTAGTTGTTAATTATAATGCCGATAGTTATCTAAGGTTAATTATATAATTTAAAAAGAATTTTAAATCATATTCTGAGATTAAAAAAGTATACCAATGTCAACTATACTAAAATAACTAATTTTTTTTGTAATTAAAAAGAGTTTAAGTCATATTCGGAGATTAAAAGAGTATACCAATGTAAACTATCTACACTAAAAAAAACTAATTTGTTTTGCAATTATCATTAATGTTATTGTTAGTGGTTACCATTAAATTTTTTTTCATAAAATATATATTTTTAATAACATTTAATTTGTATAGGTTTTTGGGTGTACTTAAATTGACCATTGTTGTGATATGAAGTGATGTTGAAACTAAAAGATTTAAGATTCAAATTTTATACTAAAGAAGACAAAGTGTAAGCCCTAGAGATATAATGACAAGGTGTAAGCCCCGGAGGTATAGTGACAGTGATAAGAATAGATCTCATGTCATATAAGAACTACACTGATTCAATTGTCCATTCCTCTAATTAAAAAAAAAATAAATAAATCTTATATATAAATATAATTCCAATTACATTTTAACCTTTTACTTAAAAAATAAATATATATTAATCACATTTTTAACCTTTTACTTAAAAACATAACTTTTATTTAACGAAATAATGGATGAATTTTATAAATATTATAAAATTTATTAAGTTATTATTAATATTAAAAAAATAAAAATTTTAATAATTAAATTTAGGTCAAATTATATTTACGATAATAACTATATTAATAAAATGGTTGATATAAATTGATAGACATCATTTTCCACTTATAATGATGCTAATTGGCATATGAAAAGTAGAAAATGACATGGATTGATGTACTCAATAAAGTGGTTGTGATAGTTGACAACCCATGTGAGTAGGGCAGATTAGTAGACCATGGATGACTATGGTCAACATCATCTCATTATGGTTAAAAAATGGTTGACGAGGGTTGAAAATGGTTAATTGTGGCTAGTGAGGGTTTTTCATTGTTGATGATGGTTGACTATGATTGAAGAGGTTGAAAATGGTTAACTATGGCTATTGAGGGTTGTTGATGTTTGATAATGGTTGAAGAGGGTTGACATGGTTGACAAAGTTGACCGTGGCAGAGGAGGGTTCACCATTGTCAATCATTAATGTAACAATGTATTCACGTTACACTAATGTTGGTCATTGTTACAATAATGCTACATTAATGTTTGTCAACTATGGTTGACCATGGTTGATATTGCACCAACATAGATCCACCTTAGCCCCTGATATCTCAAGCACCAAGAAGGATCAAATCTCTTGAGGTGCAAATATTGTCTAGAAATGCAAAATTTGAAAGAAGGATCAAATCTCTTGAGGTGAAAATATTGTCTAGTAATGCAAAATTTTAAGAAATGTTTGCATCTCGAGAGATTTGATCCCTCTCATTATTTGGGAGATCCAAAGTTAAGATGGACCTATGGTGGTTCTATATGTATGGATGTGTCACATGTCTACTACAAGGTGAACATGGAAGGAATTTCACATCTTCATTTTGAACAATGCATTAATAAATTGTTTAATTATAATATACATTTTTCATTTCCAATTGTTTTATATAATATATACATAGATAAAATTGAAATATTTTACTTAATGTGTATATTGAAATATCTTGTTTATAAAGAAGTAGGAAGTAATTGAATTTTTTGTTGAGAAAATAATTGTTATTGATGTCAAGGGTTATTGCTGGGTTATCTGGAGCATCTTTGGAGCTATCTATTGTTAAGAACTCAACCTTTTTGTAGCTCTAACCCTAGCCCTATCGTGGAGCACAAGTAAACGCCCTTGTGAATAAACTCAGGCTCGTGGCAAGGCATAGAAATCGTCCCCCCTGTGATTGAATTTGGGCTGGTGGCAAGGTGTAGAACTTGCCCCACACTATGACTGAATTTAGGCTTATGGAAAGGTGCAAAAGTCAACTTCACTGTAACATATTTTAGTCCTGTGGTAAGGAGCAAACTCGACCCCCATTTTGGAAAAAAATAAAACCTATTCTTGGAGAACTTGGACTTGTATTGGCATAAATTTCAGCCTTATTTGATCTTTGTTTTCAACCTCTTATTGACTCATATTTCGGCCTCATTGGTGATTATTTTGGAGCTTGATTTGATTATATTTGAGGGTCTTGAGACCATATATGAGGTAGATCTTAAGAGATTTTTTGGAGTATCTTTTGAAGTGGTTTTAGACTAGACCTTGGAGAGCCTTTGGAGTAGCCTTTGAAGCGATTTTGCAGTAGAACTGGAAGAGTCCTTGGAGAAACCTTTGAAATGGTTTTGTAGAAGACCATGAAGAGTCTTTGGAAAAGCCTTTGAAGATATTTTGGAACACAGCTTGAAGCAATACTTTAGATCTATCTTAGTAAAGTTGTTTAATCAGTGGTTGAGTTATTTTTGAAGTGTTTTGCAAATATTAGAGCCTAAGAGGGTTGGTGTTGTCATTCAAGGTTGGCGCCTTGTAGAATTGAAGTATTAATAAAACTTGGAGCCAAAATTTGAGGAATGGTGTCGTCATCATTTGAACAATATTTATATGTTATTCTTATTTAATTTCTTGTGTTTTGGAATAACTTATGCTTTCAATTAAGAAAAATATGATATGGCTAATAAACAATTGAAAGAAATACTTATTCAACCTCCCCGCCTCCCCATTAGTATTTCCGACAATTGGAATCAAATCCAACTTCTTCAAGATGAATCTAACAAAAAGAAGAAGGAATTTTGAACTAAAACGGCTAGCAAGGAAGCACTTAATGGACCCCACTTTGATAGAACAAATTTTACATTTTGGAAAATTATGATAGAGTACTATTTGGTGTCCCTTAGAGTTGAAGTATGGAAATCAATCACAAATGGATAAAAAATTCCATCTCCTCTACCAAAAAACCAAGATAGAAAAAGGCGTATGTAGAAAATTCCAAGGCTTTGAATTCTATAACAAGTGGTATGTCAGACTCAGAATTCACCAAGGTTAAGAATTGTGAATCATCAAAATAAATGTGGGGCAAGCTTGTCAGTATCTATGAAGGAGATGGCAAGGTCAAAAAGGAAAAGCTTCAAAATTTTAGAGGGTAGTTTGAAAGTCTTGAGATGAATGATGAAGAATATAGTGTTTCTTACTTCCTCCAAGTAGATGAAGCAGTTAATTCTATTAGAGGGTTAGGTGAATATGTTAAGGAAAATATGATTGTCCAAAAAGTTTTAGGATCTCTTCTAGATCATTTTGTTGCTAAATTTTGTGCCATAGAAGAACTAAAATATTTGGATAACTTATCAATTCATGAGCTTCATGGAATCCACATAGAATATGAGATGAGGTGAGGAAATCCAACTCAGAAGGATGTTGAATTCAAGGCATCAAAGAAATCGAGAAAGGGGAAGAATTGTGATTGCACCAACGATGATTATGATACTGGAATGATATGATTTCCCATAAGGTTGAAGAAAGGTTCTAAAATAAAAGGTAAGTTACCTCTCATTTGTTTTAGATGTGGTAAAGTAGGAAATTATCCAACCAAGTGTCATTTAAAGGATGATAATGATGATGAAAACGAACCCATGAAAAGATAATTTGAGAAGAGAGTCTTAGAAAGAAACAATTTCTTCTCCAAGCAAGACAATGATGACTCTGATGAAGAAGAATATGATGGAAGCAAAGAAATAATTTCCATGGCCTTCACAAAGGAAAAAAATAATCCAAAATAATAATAAGGAAGTACGGATGAACTATTGATCAGTAACTTAGAGGAAAATGATTGAATTCGGGGAAAATAATGGAAAATGATCTCAGGAAATCATCTCTCTCAAAACCAAGAAAGAAGAAGCTAAGAGAACATAAGAAGTCTTGAACAATAAACTAAAGGAAAAGGAAGAAATTTGTGAAAAATTGGAAGTCGAAGTAGTGTCTTTAAAAAGGGAGTTGGAAAAATCCAACAAGAATTTGAGGAGTTCTCAAATATTGGATGTTATTCTCAGATCCCAAATACAACCACATGAAAAATATGGAATTGGCTTCATAGGAAAATCTTCACATTCAAAGGAAGATACCTCTGTTCATCATGAATAAAAACCTAGAAGTTTTGTTTATGTCTTTAAAATATCTCATCACAATAATCCTACACGAAACAAAGTTCATCCAAGGAATCAGAAGTAGTCTATCCCTGAAAGGAATGTCTCATTAGGAGAAGTATATTTATAATAGATATCAAACTATTTTTCTCAGTCATTGTTTATTTTGCAAAAAAATTGGTTATCAAGAAAAGCACTACAAGGCGTTAAGGGATAATTACCAAAATAAGTCTTCACATAACCAAATCATAACTTATAATTCCATTGATCCTCTTTCAATGTACAATTTATAATGCATGCAACAGTTTGTGCCAAGAAGCACAAAATTGTCCACTGAAGCCAAGAGAGAGAGTTTGGAGAAAGATGGCTGAAGAATCTACCCTTGACAAATGTGGTCTAGTTATGTATGCTCATAACAATGAAATTTAGTGGTTTTTAGATAGTGGATGTTCTAGGGACATGAAAGGTGACCAGAAAAAGTTCATCTCATTAATCAAAGAAAATGATGGAAATGTTGTTGAAAATGAAACAAGGAAATCTAGTTCTGACTTTGTCATGGTCAAACTAGATTAAAATTTGAATTTCTATTTCAGCGTAATACTTGGAGGTATTTAACTAAGGTGACATGGCACTTGTCACTTAGTTAACTCAATAAATTCAAGTTGGGGAATCTTGAGTTGAATTATACATGAATGATTGCTAATTTGTAGCAATCCATTTCAGTTAATTTGAGTTATTGTTAGTTTAACTAGTTCTAACTATCAGAAGAAATAATGGAGGTTAAGTTATGGAAATGGAACTTCAACCACACTTAGTGATCAACCAATTAACTGAACAAATCAATCCCAAATAATTATTTCATGTAGAGAATTCGAGCTGCTTAGTTGAGATGGAGATTCCAAGGCAATGTATTATCTATTGTAACATATTCCCATGTGTACAGGTAGTGCATGCAGTCAGAGATTGACCTAAGGCTATTGCAATATTCCTTGGTGTGAAATTCCTAATAAATAGGGGCAATTTCCCAAGGGAACAACACAAGGAAATAGGAGCTTGGGAAGGCTTGAATTTGACTAAGTGTTGGGGCAGGTTAAATCAGTCACGCAAGGGGATAGACTATACACTTGCATGGTGTTATTAGGCTTGAGAAAACATTATATTTCTTCCCTTTTCTATGATTAATGCAATATAGATAGTAAGGGTTTTTTAGCAGTTTCTGTCCCATAGATAAATATTTGTGCATTGGTGATGTTTCCTTTTGAATGTATATGATTCTTGTTTTAGATGGTAAATTAACCTCCACACACTAGTAGATTAGCTTCAAGTCTTGTGATTTAGCAAATTTCATGAGAAATATTGAATCTACACATTCATTTCTACATGGCATTGGATCTAGAATAACTGTACAATAGAGATTTCAAAGTTGTCATTGCAGGAGTGTTATAGACATATTTGGGCACTGCAATCCCAATATTATATGTCCATAAACCAAGGGCTTCTAAGTCCCTAAAAGTGTTGTTTCATACTCGTCAGCTGATTACATCATCTCCCAGAAGTTCTCCATGAAAAACTGCTCAGAACTGGTCAAAACTAGACCATCTCACATGCTCCATGGTCAAAGTGCGACGCATCCCACCTAATGCACACAGGGGGTGCAATGCATACTGAAAAGCCTTTCTATGGGGTGCGATGGGCAAGGGTAGACAAATGGCAGAGACAGTTTGCAAGGTGGATGATCATGGAATCTTCCAGAAACTTCTCTTGTGACACTTACCTCTCTGAATTCGCCCAGGGATGAGTAAGAGATCATGAAATCTCCAAGTGGAACTGAGAACTATTGGAGAAATGACACTAATCAAAAACCCAAGAGCTGACTCACCCACTTGCAAACATCTATATATGGATCCCTCATCCTAGAGATCCAAAGGTTGGAATTTTGCATCTTGTAAGGAAGTGATGTTGGTTTCTCTGTGCAACATTGTTGGGTGATCTAAGCTTTTCATGAGGTGAAGAGGGCTCTCATGCTGGGAGGATGGCACTGGGTTAGATCAATGGGTTGTAATCCTCTCTTCTACTACTTCTATTAGTAAAGCTATTTGAGTTTTCCTCCATATTCTTGTATATCTAAGCTGATATATGCATTTGTATGGTCAATATATATTTAATCCTATATTGTTTATGATTGTAGATATCTATGCTTTGATGGTATTATGCTGCTTTAACTCTACAGGTGTTCTTTGAAGCGAGACAAGCGAGGAAGGAGCAGCAAAGATCTGTCAAAGGGGAGAGGAAACAAGAAAGGAGCCAAGTGAAAGACTGAGGTTGGTACTCTCTACTTCTCTCTCATATACTTCTCATAGAGGAAAACAAAAGTGACTTTAGTTTGTTTGTTTCTAAGATAGCTACCCGTCTCAGTGGGACTAGTAACTCTGAATGGACACTAGTTTTCCCGATAACAAAATGGCGACTCCATTGGGGAGCGAATAGCTTTTTTGATTATTCCTAGTTTGTTTACTATATAATCTCTATATGGAGCCTAGAGTTATGCCAACTAGCCTTCGAACTTCTTTTGCTATGCAACTGCAAAGTAGATAAACCCTGCTTCAGTCAATCTCCGGGTTAGTTTATGAATTAAACATCTAAGTTACAAACTTCCTAAGTTCCCTGGTAGTGGCTCAAGTAACCTCATTAGATTAGCCCCTATGTTTTGTATTTACTGACTATCATTAGCTCAGCCTAAATCCCTGAACTAAGCTGCAAACTGTGACCAAAAACCAAGTTAAATTCTTGTCCCTGGACCATCGCATTGTCTCCTTTTGACAGTCTGGATGCATCACACCTCCCGTGTGTTTTGGGTGAGATGCATCCCTGTTTCCCTGTGTTACAGGTGCGATGATCAGATAAGACTGTTTGTGCCTCTATATTTTGGTTGTTCTTCATTCCCTTCAGCTTTATTCAGGAGTTTTGTTTTCTATGATTAATATACCACTGTTGAAATTCCCTTCCTTTGCATTATTTAGCCTCCATTGTACAAAGAATTATGAATGTTTTTATGTCTTTTTCGCCATTTACAGTTCTCATTTACAAGAAATATCTTAATTGAACTATCATCTCTTGATTTGGAAGTGTCGCAAGTGTCGTTTTCAGTCAAAGAAAAGAATCCTACTCTTTTTGATGATTGATTAAACTGTTACTCTTGTATTTGATTTGAATTAATAGTATTTCAAGTGTCGAAAGCAATTTTCAAATTGAAGTTGAAAGTGTCGCTCTTAGCCTTCCTTTCGTTTTTTAAATTCGAAATCGCAAAGTGTCGTCTTAGCCTTCCTTTTGTTTTTGAATTTGAAATTGCAAGGTAGTCTTCCTTTCGTTTTTTGAATTCGAAATCGAAAAGTATCGTCTTAGTCTTCCTTTTGTTTTTTGAATTTGAAATCGCAAAGTGTCGTCTTCGTCTTCCTTTTGTCTTTTGAAGAGAAAATTGTCAATACTGTCGCTTTGAGAGAAAAGATAGTTTAGATTTGTACCTAGCATTCTTTTTGTCACTCACACATTAAGAAAGCGGAAAACAAATACATGCATGTGCATTTGCATTTAGACTGCTTGTTGATTTTGATTTAGGACAGTGCATCTAGTGTGTTCTCTCTACTCTATGTTGAAAGAATTTTGCTTCTGTTTCCTTAGTAGCTAGGATTTTCATTGCAAAAAGAAGAGTAAACGACTGTTTATCATCTTAGATTGCATATTTAGGAATTGTACATCTACATCACGTGGTGAACCTTAAAGGAAAACTTCTTAAAAAAGATCAACTGTAAAATAAATTCATTGAACATAAAAACGCTTTGGAACCTAACGCACAACATTTAGAAGTCTAGGCTAGAGACGTATTCCGGCGTCATAAAGCCTGGTAACTATCACTTTCATCATAAGTTGGATGATTCCTCCTCTTTGAGATGACAAGTGCCAGTACAGACTTGTGCTCCCACATACCGTTGAGTATATATTGGGAGACCACAACAGGCTATATCCTTTATCCTTAGAAAGTCGTGTCTGTCACCCTATCGATTGCAATGCACTAAACATAGCATTCCGGAAGATTGACTGCCGTACCATAAAAAGTATTATGTAGTTTTGTGATTGGTTTGGTAATCCCTTTATCTAGATTTCCAGAGTAGTCACTTTCGTTCCTTTTCAGACTCCTTAAAAGAAAAGGTCCATCTGAGCACTTGTCACTTCAAGCTCATTAAAAATCGAAGGAAACTAGAGTCATCTTTAGCTTTTTCTTGACTCTTAAAAATTGAAAAATCAGGTTGTGTCAAAGCGTCTAAAATTCATTTAATTTGGAATCACATTTTCCCCTTTTTATTTTGAGTTGATCAAGTAATCCACAATCGTGGAAGAAAGTCAATCGAAACCCTGTCATTCACAGATACTAACGATTCAACCGTCTTTGACTCCAGAAACGAAACCATTCTGGGCCAAGAGATCTCGTTTAACTGGGTCAAAGTCTCCTAATTTGTTTGAAACTTGTGTTTCAACATCCTCAGAGACTCCAGTTACTCCAACCATTTATGGTATCCCTACCTCTACAGAAGAAGTTTCGTAGTCACAAGAGGACATTAGAACTGTCACTGCAGAGTCTACACCTTCTTCGGCACCAGAAATATTTTACGGACCCAACGGTCTACCTCTTCCACCTGGATTGATTGCTATAGAAGAGATTACGGAGGATCTTCCATCCAGTACCCCATTACATTTTGGAACTAAGATCCATCTATATTTTTCTACGGCAGAAGTTAATCATCTTTCATCGCAAGTTCCTGTAGAATCGCTAGGAAATCTTTTGGATAGACTTGATATGTCTGAACAACCATCGACATCTAGGACTGTGTCATCTGATATAGTGGCAGTAGAGCCTCCTACCGCCACTCCAACGATGTTCGCTAGTATACCATCTGTCCCAACTAGGTCTCAACTGCTAAAGGAAGTCCACCTAGGGACTATTTCGACAATATGGTCTATTCCCATTTGTTCGTCTGGAATAATATCTAGAATTTCTTATGTTGAGTCTCAACAAATTGATCCTTTGCAATAGTATCAATTTGGGCAGTGCAATCTCCAAAGGCCAATATTTCCTTTGAGCACTGGATTGCTACCGTATGGGGGTAGAATGCCCTTTCATTGTTCCCTCCGGGAGAACAACCATATGAGAGTTCACAATAGAATTCGGGTCAAGCTGGAATCACATCTAGTAGTTGGGTGCCAATACTGCCTCAACAACCAAGGGTTGTATACTCAATGCAACAAAGTCTACCTGTGTTGAATATCCCCATTACACCGGCTATTGTGATGGTGTCGTAAGTACAAGCATTTCCTGTTATATGCCAACCTCAAGTTTCTCAGGTCGTAATACAATAGCCTCTTGCCTCCACGACACAACCACAATTGCCGATTAGTGGCTCCTTAACTGGAGTGAATCAGGCTCAAATGGGTACTATTACCCCTCATCTTAGTCAAACAGCCAATATTGGACAATAGCAAATGGCTTCACAACCATGGCTAGTACAATATCAACAACCGCAATTCCA
>APFE031563272.1:0-14536 GCA_000404065.3 Pinus taeda
AAAATCTGAAAAGGCTCAAGAAAGCCACCATATCATGGGCAAAAGATAGGCAGCGGCATCAGAACGAAGACCTGATAAAAATCAGGGAAGAGCTGAAGGTTTTGGAAAGCGTGGATGCAGATGGCTACGCAACTCAGGCATCTAAGGACCGTATCCTTTCATTGGAAAAATCCCAAAACCAGATTCTCCTGGCTAAGGAAGAAGAATGGAGACTCAAAAGTAGGGCGTTATGGCTTAAGTCAGGAGATGAAAACACAAGCTTTTTTCACAACTATGCAAGAGGAAGGAAATCAGTCAACACCATTTGGAGCCTAAAAGATGAAACAGGTAGGGCAGTAAATACTTTTTCTGAGCTCTCGGGCTTGGGACAGCGGCATTTCCAGAACCTTTATTCTGATACAGGTGAGGCCACCATAGGTGAAATTTTGCGGACTGCACAATGTTTTCCTAGTTTCTTTGAGGAGGATGAAGCTGCGGATCTGTCAATCCCTGTTTCTAAGGACGAAGTTGAACATGCTATGAAAAGTATGGGGAAGGATAAAAGTCCCGGTCCCGATGGGTGGACTATTGAGCTTTTTCTTCACTTCTTTGATACGATTGGATCTGAAATTACTGATGTTGTGGAAGAATCCAGATTGAAAGGAGAAATTTACAGACCTTTTAATTCAACTTTCATTGCACTTATACCAAAGAAAGATGTGCCGGAGTCTTTCGATGATTTCCGGCCAATATCACTATGTAATTGCATTTATAAAATAATAGAAAAAGTGATAGCTTCTAGGCTCGTTCCCATACTTTCCAAAAATATCTCTATGGAACAATTTGGTTTTTTGGAAGGAAGGCAAATTCACGAGGCTATCGGGGTCGCCCAAGAAGTTCTCCACAGTATCAAACAGAAAAAGTTGAAGGGGTCGATTCTAAAGATTGACCTCTCAAAGGCCTATGATCGTATCAACTGGTTGTACCTTCGGATGCTGCTCACACACCTGGGTTTCAGTTATTCATTCGTTAGTTGGATAATGGGCTGTATCTCGAATACTAGCTTTGCTGTCCTGATCAATGGTGCTGCTTCTCCCTTTTTCAACAGCCAAAGAGGCCTCAGACAAGGATGTCCACTATCTCCCCTCCTCTTCCTGTTGGTGGCGGAAGGTTTCAGCAGATTGATCCATAAAGCCAGACGGTCTGCCACGATCAAAGGTATTGAGGTTGCTATAAACCTTTATATTACTCACTTACTTTTTGTTGATGACATTCTCATATTCACAAATGGATCTCTCCCCGAAATGGAGGAGTATAAAATCATTTTTGACCTTTTTATGAAAGCCACGGGTATGCAAATAAACCTGAGAAAATCACAAGTTATTATGTCAGGGCTTAACAGAAGAGAACGCTCTAGCATGTCAAATCTCTTCCCATATCAGTCCCAACCGCTGGACTCACCCTTTAAATACCTGGGATTCTGGCTAAAACCGGATTCTTACAAAAAAGTGGATTGGAATTGGATTATAGCAAAACTGGAAGCTAGAATATCACACTGGAGTTTTAGATGGCTGTCTAGAGCAGGAAGAGTGACCCTTATAAAATCTGTTTTACTAGCTATTCCGGTCTATTGGGCTGCCCTTACCTGGATCCCTAAAGGTGTTTTGGAGAAAATTAGAAGTCTTTGCTGCAGATTTTTATGGGCTGGATCGAATGACAAATCAAAGCTTCCCTGGGTGGCTTGGGATAAGATCGCCAGGCCTAAAGAATGGGGAGGATGGGGAATCAAAAGGCTTCCTGAATTCAGTATTTCTTTGGCTGCAAAGTCTGGCTGGAGACTCATCTCGACGGAGAACCTATGGACAAAGGTGACTAAACGGAAGTATATTGATCCAGTTCCCCTGGAAGACTGGATCCGCAGCCAGGATAAGGGGGCGAAGCAGTCTTCTGTCATTTGGAAGGCAACGGTGGCGGCGTTCTCTGTGATCGAAGAAGGCCTGGCATGGAAAGTGGGAGATGGGAAAAATATCAGAATTGGGAAAGACCCTTGGGTCGGATGCAATGCATCATATGCTCTCTCACCTGGTCTTTTGAGACACCTGGGCAGCAAAGGCATTTACTTCCTTAATCAGGTGGAAAAAGTTGGACCTTACTCTATCTGGGGACAGCCTTGGAAAAATTCTGAGGACCTTGGTCTTAATATTAGATGGCATAATGAATGGGCATCATATATTGATGAGCTTCACCGATCAAATGTTAGGATTAATAATGACCAGGATGTTTTGTTATGGGCCCAAGGGAAAACTGGTGCGTACTCCCCCAAAGAAGGCTACTCTTTTCTTATGCAAAAGAAAGGCTGGGCGGAACCGGAGTGGTGGGCTAAAAATGTGTGGAAGCTAAAATGCCCACTCAAAGCCAGAATCTTCTTATGGTGTATATTGAAGAAGAAAATCCCTACTTGGGACATTCTTCAATCTAGATTTTTCATAGGACCTGGTCGCTGCCCTCTATGCAAACTGGATGGTGAATCGATAAATCACCTTTTCAATACCTGCCCCGTCTCCTTAAGAACTTGGGGGGAACTCATCGGCCTCTTAAATATAAAAGATCAATGGGGGTCGTTTCAGATGGATGAGGCCTGGAGAAATTGGTGGAGTGTGCATCCAGATGGAAATCTCAGAAATCTTCCTCCTATTTTTTTCTGGGGTCTGTGGCTTGCCAGAAACAAGTGTGTTTTTCAGAATGTGGAAATATCTGCTCTTTCTGTTGCCACCAACAGCGCGGCCATTTACTCCTCCATTCCTCCCCCGGATAAGAAAAACGAAAAAAGCCGAGATGCTCCTTTAATTATCAATGAAGGCTTCCCCTGGGCTTTTTTCGATGGGGCTGCTCAACAAAACAGAGCTGGTGCTGGATTATGCATCCATTTCAACAAAGATCACATCATACAGGCCTCTGTGGGTTTGGGTCAGGGATCAAACAATTTCGCCGAGCTATCTGCTCTTCGTCTTTTGATGTGTTGGTCAATTCAAAGAAACATTCAGCAAATTCAGATTTTTGGGGATTCTCAGAACGTAGTCAAATGGGTAAATGGGTCTTCTGTGTGTCAACACCAGTTTCTGAAGACAATTTTGGACGATGTTGTGTCATTAAAATCTCGTTTTTCAATCTTCTCTATATGCCATATTTATAGGGAAAAGAACCTCTCAGCAGATCAGTTATCAAAAGCAGGCCTTCTACAAAATATGGGAAGCTGGGCCATCGAAGAGAAAAGGCTGGGGCAAACGTTTTCTACTCTTCAGCCACCCTTTGATCTTTCCTCTTAACAGGTGAATCTTCAGGTATCCGTTTTCTTGTTTTATCCCTGAATTGATCTTTCGGGCAAGAGCTCATTATGTGGAGGACCCATATATCGGGAAGGGGCTTTTATTCTTATCAGGACAACAATTTCATCTCTGTCAGCAGGGGTGTATAAACATCGACAGCTTCTTCCTCTCGGCCGTTCCTTACATAAACCTTTTTGCGGTGAGAGTTTCTGGGGACGGCTTCCTCTGTTTTAAATTTTATTGCTGAACAGGTCTATTACAGGGGTCTTCGGAACCAATCCTGTGCCCATGCTTTTTCTAAAAGATTTAGTTCGTCAGTTAAAAAACGATGACCTGTGTATCATCGTTATTCATGACTCTGTTTTTGTATAGATTCACAGTCCTCCGGCAATCAGACTATGTGCTGTCTCTGGTTTCACCAGATGTAAACTTCGCTTAAAAGTTTTCTCTTTTATTTTCTATAATAAAAAAAACTGCTTTTTTCTGTGGAAATTTTTTTTTAATAAATGCTATGAAAAAATATATTATTGTTTTATACACAGTTTGAGATTATTAGAAACATGAAGAAAAAACATGTATTAAACTTGGGTTAGTTGTTCAAAGATTTTATATATCAAAATTTAGAAATTAAAATTCAAAATATAGAAATGGAAACCTTGGAAATCAACGTTGAAAACAAGAAGTGATCATAAAAGCCCTTAAAGAATCTTGGATGAGATTCGAGAAGTCAGTAAATTCAATTACTTTGATCTAATTTTGACTTCATTCATTAGTTTCCAACCTATTGATCACTAGAGGCAATCCAATTTTGACTTCATTCATTCCTTTTCAACTTATTGATCACTCCAAGCAAGAAGGGTGAAAATAAGGAAACCAAAAAAGCCCAATCATATAGTCATTTTAATTTGTCTTTGCGTGCTTAATAAGACAAATTTTGGACACTAGAAATAATATTTTCATATCTTAGATTATTTGGAATTTTGGATAAGAAAAACAACTTTGGACATAAAACCAACATATTGTTGAAGACTACATAGACCAATATAAATCCATTTTAACCACGGATCTAACATGAGCCCAAAGGGATCAAATTTCTTCAAGTGCAAACTTATTTTAGAGTGCAAAAACAATGTGTAATTTTTTATTGTTTAAATTGTATTTTTTAATATACATAACATGTGCATTGAACTTAATTTTTTTTGTAATTAATATATTTTTAAGTATACATCAACAACTAATTAAGTATGTATAGCATATCTTTTTCCTTTTTTATTATAACCAACATTGTTTTTTTATTTAAAAATATTTAATTTTTATTTTAAGAGGGATGGACATACTTACACATCGCCTTCACAATGGGCTGTAGAATGAGCCTCTCGGCTCATAGATAAGATGATGACTACACATTCCATGGCAAATAAGATGACTACCCTCACATTCCATGGTGAAGGTAGGATCTTTCCTTCCTTTTCATGTCTGCAATGTTGCATTTATGTTTACATTGCGCTGTAGAATGAGCCTCTCAGCTCAAAGATAAGATGATGACTACACATTCCATGGTGAATAAGATTATTAGCCTCACATTCCATCATGAAGGTAGGATCTTTCCTTCATCTTCATGTCTGCAACATTGTATTATGTTTACAACTAAGGAGTTGCCAAAAGATAAGATGACTATCTTCACATTCAATGGTGATGAAAGGATCTTTCCTTTGTCTTCATGTCTACAATGTTGCATTTTCCTTCAAGGTGAAAGTATGAGTTGTTAATAGATAATATGACTACCTCCACATTCCATGATAATGGTAGGATCTTTCCTTTGCCTTTATCTCTACAAGGTTGCACTTTCCTTTAAGATGAAGGGAAGACATGATAATTATGTATTTTTCCTAGAAGAAAGAAAACATCATTTAATTAGTGAAAAAGGAGTACAATATCTAGCATATGACTCAACATACAATGGAAACTGAGACAATTGTTGCAACATAGGAAAACAAACCTACACAAGATGTCAAATAGTGCCTAAAAACTGCAGACAAAAACATCCGCACACTGTGATTGACATAACAACGGCTACAAAAAGATGTAAAGTCCAAAATGACTAATACATAAATTATCCTATAAACAAATAAAACATATATCCTACTTATTGACATATAGAATTTCTGATCATGAGCTGAGTAAACAAAAAAAGACCATCCACAATAGACTGTTAATAGTTCAGGGCCAACTGACGATCACAGAGAAAATGAATAATCCCACTCCTCAATAACCGTAGACCCTTTTTTTCTTCATAGAAAATCTGTCCTTCCTCCACATAGAGTGCTTTTCTGGACCAATTGTCAACCTGTGGATTCCATTCTCTGAATATGTGCTGAAAAAAGAGATTATGAAAGTGACCCTTGAGCATATTAATTATGTCCATCCAATGATGAAGGATAAGCATGTGTAGTTGGCTTCTCCCAAAAAGCCAATCAATCACATAGTTAAAATCCTTCGATACCTGAAGGGAGGCAATGTTCAAGGAGGCAACAAAATATTGAAGAGCCCATACAATTGTGATCTCAAATTTTGTGTTAGATCCTGTTCATGTATTCAACTAGATCAGAAAGGACCTGTTTTTCAGGAAGAAAGATAAGGGCTCCCCCTCCACATATGCTAGCTTGTGAGGCACCATCAAAGAAGTCTACATTACAAGAGAGTGGGCTAGGAGGATAACAAAAAGGGCATGCCTAGGTGTGCTTCAAGGGTTGAAAATAATAATCATTGAAAAAACCCAAAATCTAGGGCATAATACCAAAGAGATTTATTGGACGACCTTCAAAGATATACTTATTATAAACTTTTCAAATGCCCCAACGATGAGAATAGGCAAAGATTTGTATTTGCCCTCTTTTTGCTCCCAAGAGAAGAGACAATCATCAAGTGGAGACCAAGGTCCACTTTCTTGTATGTTGAGAGATCCAAGGACAACATTCCAGAGAGAAATAAAATAATCACACTCACAAAATAAGTGATCAACCAGAATACCAAAGAGATTTATAGGACACCCTTCAAAGATATACTTATTATAAACTTTTCAAATGCCCCCAACGATGAAAATAGGTAGAGATTTGTATTTGCCCTGTTTTTGCTCCCACGAGAAGAGACAAGACCGAGGTCCACTTTTGAGAAGAGACAAACCTCAAGTAGAGACCAAGGTCCACTTTCTTGTATGTTGAAAGATCCAAGTACAACATTCCAAAGAGCCATAAAATAATCACATTGACAAAATAAGTGATCAACCGATTTTGATTCCTTCGAACAAAGGACACAGACATTAGGCCCAATATAACCTTTGTGCAATAAATTGTCCCATGTGTGAATCCGGTTCCCCAATGCCAGTTAAATAAAACATCTGAGTTTAGGGGCAATGGGCCAATGACAAATATTCCTGCACCACCTATTCACCTTGCACTGAGGAGAATGGGATATGATTGCATTATAGGATTGTCTAGCCGTGATTTTTCCGAAAGAGGAGTTCCAACACCAAGCAATTGAATCAACCTCTGATGATAGAGTGAGACCATTATGCATTATATATGTGACAATAGTGACACTATTAAGGTGTCTCGGGCTATTAGGTTGTCAATAAAAGACTTTATTCAGATGTCTGATGATAGAGTTTCACTAATTCAATTACATTATAGTTTGTTCATAAAGTATTTTATTAAACCAAAAGTTAGTGTGAAGCATTATGAGTTTTCATAAAGTTTTGTATATAAGCTTATCCTCTTTCATTTTTGCATATAAAAAATAAAGTTAACTAAGAAGTCTGATTTCATCTTCTTTTATTTTTGCATAAAAAAAAATAAATCTAACTAGAAAATCTGATTTGTTTTGTTATCTGTGAATTTTCTTCGTGCATCTGGTTAGATTCTTATTTGGTTAGATTCTCATTTGAAAGGACTTCTATCCCTCTCCCTCTCCCTCTCATTTAGTTTGTTCTGGGTTTGTTAATTTGTTTTTCAAGTATTGGTTTCGTAAATGTGATTTCCTTATTTTCTCCACATGTTAAATGTGTGGGCAACTTCCTTTTTGAATAGATAAATTTTTACAGTGATCTTCATAAGAGGTCCACAATAATTTAATAGAGAAAATACTTTAATGATTCTGAACATAGAATTTGAATTTCAATAACATTCTTCAGAGTATTTAACATTGGGAGGATCCCATCTAAGAACCAGTATTTAACCCTGGGAGGGTCCCATCTAAGAACTCGGGTTCTTACGATAATTTCAAATGCATCTTGAATGAAATATTAAACTACATTGTACTTTCACACAGAAGATCACGACTAAATTGTAACCTAACTTTGTGGATTAAAATTGTCATCCTAAACTTTAACTACCAAAAATCTCATTCCAAAAATTGGATTTCCAATACTCTAAGTACATGTGTAGAGTTTTGAATTCCACCACGGAAATAACAGGTATGATGATTTATCTAGTATAATGCTAAATTTAAAAACTAACCAACTTATTATATCTGCAATTCTCTGTGCCAAGTATACTGCCCAAAGTGGTCATTCAAATGTCTTATGGGTATTAAAATCAAGAATAAGTTCAACATATAGGAAATGGAATTTCAAATGGGTAATAAATTGGATCTGAATTAGGTAACATTTTCAAGGATAATTAGAGTTTTATGGCAAAATATTTTAAGTTTCGCAGCGCTTCTGGGCTTCTTATGAATAAGGGCAAATCGTTCCTACTATTTGGGGAGGGACAATAGGTGGATATTGAACGCATCACAAACCTTTTTGGTGTGGAAGCTAAACCAGTCAACACTAGACTGATATATTTGGGCTTTAGTATCAAGCCAAATAATTATAGGGTCAATGACTGGTTATGAATTGTTGATAGATTTCACAAAAAAGATATCTGGATGGGAACATAGATGCTTAACTCTTGGAGGTAGAGTCACCCTCACACAGTCGGTCCTACAACAATTAGCAGTATATTGTGCACATCTTTACTGCCACCCTACCACTATCATTTCGAAAATAAATAGGATTATGGCTAGGTTTATTTGGGCAGGATTTGGAAAATCTTACAAATTTCACCTCACCAAGATGGAAAAGATGACCAGGCCTAAGTGTCTAGGGGGCTGGGGTATGTTGAATATAAAACTGTTTGGTTGGGCTCTTTTGATTAAATCATTATGGTGAGGATTACTTTGGTAAATGCCTATGGGCTGATATCATCAGATCCAAATACCTCAAAGGAATTAAGGTCATACATTGGATGAAAGAGGGTCTTTTCGGTAAAATGACTAGTTCCACCATCTGGGACAGCTTCAATAAGGTCAAATTCTGGTTTTTTAAGAGCTCTTGTTGGATATTTGGCATGGGGAAGGAGATTATCATTGGCCGGGATCACATCCCTTAACTCCAGACGATACTTTTACTTAGATCAGGCTATAAGAACATGGTCGGGCATCACTCCAATTTGCAAGAGGGCAAAGGAAATAGGATTGATGGGGGACGTGGCTGGGACCTGGAAAAACGCTGCATAATTTTGGTATTTGTAAAGTTGAGCATGATGATCAGATTGGGTGGGATGGGAAGTTGAAGAGAGGATCTATCTCAGTCTCGGATACTTATTTTTTCATTTGCAACTATATACATAACACTCAAAACTATTGTTGGTTTACAAGATTCTAGAAGGTACAAATCCCAATCAAGATCATTTTATACACCCGACTTGTATGGAAAAATAAGACGCTGACCTGGGAGAATCTAAGGAAGAAAGGCATACTTCGACCAGGCTTACGTGTATTCTACAGGTAGCAGGAGGAGAGAAATTCACACATTCTAGTAGCTTGCCCGCTCGTTGTACAGGTTTGGAAAAACATTTTTGTTTTACTCTCTTTCACTCATATTGTCATGTGTCTATTGAAGCCTGCTTGATATGGTGGAGTACAAAGGTCAATATAGGATGGCCATTCCCCTTGTGACATTTTTGGAAATCTAGAAAACAAGAAATTACATCATTTTTTAGGACAAAACCCTCAATGTGGATCAGATTATCAATAATATTCTCACATGGACGAGACCTTTGTTGTTGTTCTATTATGGGCCACATTCGGTCTCACATAGAACAATTGGTCCAGACATATCTTTTCCAACGGGTTTCTTTGACGGTGCTGAGTAAGGGGATATATATGGATGCATGGTATGGATTCTCATTGAAGAAAACCAACAATATAGGATCCATTGGGGAGGTGGTAGAGGGACTAACATGAAAGCTGAAGCTATTGCAGTTTGGGGGTTATTATGGTTTGTTAGTTTCTTGGATATACAAAATCTGAACATCTATGGAGACTCCCTGACCATCATCAACCATGTGTTGGGAATCTCCACTATTGCACATCCACACCTACATCGCTGGCTCCGAAACATCATTCATCTCAAGGGCACAATTCAAGAGGTCACCATTTAGCACATACATAAGGAACACAATACAATAGCAGATGCCATGTCAAAGCTGAGTATTTTGGCATCCAATGAAGGTTTGCATATCACTCTAGAGGTGGATGGTTGTTCCATCGACACTGGATACTTGTCATTCCCCTGACGATGGACATGGACTTTTGCCAGTCTCTCCATTTTTGTTTATGCTTTTCTAACAATGCAGAGTCATATATGCCACCATTCTCTATTTTTGGATATGCTCCTTCCCTTTATGTTTATGGACTTATGAGGGACTATCTATTGTTTCTAGTTTCATTTGTGGTTTTTTGGGCTTATTTTTGGGGTTCATATGCGAACCTGTGGACTTGAGGGGCCCACTTTATTGTTGATATTATTATTTTGGTTATGGCTGCAGTTCTTACATGTGGTGTTCCCATATATGATGATCTTGATGATGTCTCCTAATAGACTAGATGTATTAGTTTTCACATAATTCAATAAACCAGAGTTTTTTTCTTACTTAATAAAAAAGAAAAACAGAAAAAAGAAAAAGGAGGATAATTAGAGTTTTACTATAAGAAGTTCCATATCTTATTGTACAAATTTCTTATTCTAAAAAGAATTTGAGAATATTTACCTATCCTAAATGGAGTTTTATACATTGATTGATTAGAAACTTTAACCAAGTTTAATGTCTTATTGCACCATTTTCGTTTTCTAAACGGGGTTTAAAACATTAACTAATTGATTTGAAACTTTGAGCAAAGTTTAATATCTTACCCCACCATTTTCCTCCTTTAAATACGGTTTGAAATGTGCATTGATCAGAAAAATTTCACGAGTATATGAAATGAAAACCCAATGTGGTAGGGTACTTTATTTGTGCACAGTAAACTTCTGGAATTTAATAAAATAAACTTACAGCCAAGGGGAGCAAGCGCGTGCTGGTGCGGAGGGGTGATCCGAGCATCCAATTACCTACGTGCATCCACCGCTTTACTGGCCAACCACATCTTCGCATGTATGTTCATAGCTTCACGACCACACACACCTGGTAAGCTAGCTGTCTTCATTTCCTTCTTGACCTCTTCCCTCTGATTGGCACCTGTCCCCTTCTCGCTTCTCCACAGAGCCTGGACGTTCTCATATATCTCCCAACTCGTCTCTGTTCTACGTTTCCTTCTTCCCAGCTGGCCAGCCCCTCTCTGGTCGGCCTTCAGTATTGCTCCTTTGAGGCGTCTCGATTGTTACAGTACAGTTCTGGCGCTCCTAGTGTTCTTTATTGTTGCTGCTTTTGTGCTCTCGCTCATCTCCCACAGTGCGCGTTCGGCTCTGAGGAAGATGGATTCGCTTGCTGATTACATAAAGTCTGAACTTATGATCAAGAATTTTGTTGATATTGTCCCATCGGATCTGATGCCCACATGGGACAATGGCCAAGCTGGGCAGGCATATATTGCCAAACGTATTGATCGTTTTATTATGCATGGTGATATTATTGGAGAGCTGGGTATGCCAATTTCCTCAATTGGGAATGCGTTTGTTTCGGACCACCGTCCTATATTTCTCCAATGGCGGAATAAGGGTTATATGCAGGGGTATCCTTTTAAATTCAATAGAACTTTCCTGGAGGACCCGGTTCTCAACAATATTGTCTCCAAAGCCTGGACGGACTTATCGACATATGATTCTCATCCTCCTCTCTCTACTTTTAGAGAAAAGATGGCGGTTATGCGCTCAATAGTTAAAAAATGGAAAAAGGACAAAAGAAGGAAGGATCGCCTGACTTTACAAATCATACAAAGGGAGCTGGATAGTATTGTTAAATCCATGGATCCCAATTTCTGCTCTTTCGACACAAAATGCCGCATGAGGGAGCTAGAAAGGCATAAACTCTATCTATTAAAACAGGAGGAAGCCACATGGAGACTTAAGAGCAGAGCCTTATGGCTCAAAGAAGGGGACCGGAACTCGAAATTTTTTCATAAATATGCTAATGCCAGACGCGAGAAAAATTCCATCTAGAGGATCAGTGATGGAATGGGGGGCTTCTTCTATTCTCAACAAGATATTACATATGATGTGGTCCGTCATTTCAAGAATCAATATAACAGGGGAAAGGGATGTGTTATCCAGGACATCCTATGGGGTATTGATTTGTTCCCCCAAATGTTCGATGACGATAAGAATGAATCCCTGTTACAGCCTGTTACTGAGAAAGAACTTTATAGAATCCTCAAGGCTTTTAGTAAGGATAAATGTCCAGGCCCGGACGACTGGACTATCAATTTTTTTATCTATTTCTTTGATATCATCAAACAAGATCTTCTTAGGATGATTGAGGATTCTAGAACGACTGGTTGCATACACCAATACACGTCATCTACTCTGATTGCACTAATCCAAAAGAAGGTGGATGCAGATTCTTTCCATGATTTCAGGTTGATCTCTTTATACAACATATCTTTCAAGATTATTTCAAAGATCATTGCCGAGAGAATAAAAGGTACGCTGGCTACCTACCTCTCCAAAGATTCAATGCTTTTCTTAAAGGACGTAACATTCTAGATGTTGTGGCAAATACATAGGAGTGCATGTTCTCCATGATCACAAAGGACATTGACGCGGCCATTTTAAAAATAGATTTACAGAAGGCTTATGATTGTTTAGGCTGGGGCTTTATCAGATGTTTATTGGCGAAGATTGGTCTGTGGCTTGATGCTATCCAATGGATCATGGTGTGTGTGGAAAATGTTAACTATGCGATCATTATCAATGGCATCCCTTCCTCATATTTCCTTGCTGAAAGGGGCTTTCGTCAGGGATGCCCTCTTGCGCCCCTTCTTTTTATTTTGGCCATGAACACTCTCAGTATTCACATTAGCAAGGCGATTTCAGAACTCAGATGCCGGCCCGTCAAGATATGTAGGAATAATATCATATCCCACAACCTATTTGTGGATGATGTGCTCCTTTGCGCTATGCTCTGTAGAGACTCATGGATCTATTTATTCGACATTCTTGACAAATTCCAAAAGGCCACGGGACTTATCATCAATAAGTCGAAATCCACACTATATCACAATGAATCAAACTCGGCACTGGTTATGTGGATTGCTGCAATGTTTGGGATCGGCACTAGTTTGCTCAGTGACGGTATTAAATACTTGGGCTTCCATCTTAAAGCTAAAGGATATACTTCAAATGATTGGCAATGGTTAATTGAGAGATACTATAAAAAGATTTCGGCCTGGGAATTTAGGACCCTCTCTCTGGCTGGCAGAATTATCTTAACTCAAGCGATCTTGTCTCAAATGTCTATCTACTGGGCTCATTTATTCTACCTTCCTGCTTGTATCATCCACCGGATGAATAAGGTTTCGGCTAACTTTATATGGGGTGGAAATACCGACCGACGGAAATATCATCTCGCCAAGATGGAAGCCATTTCTATTCCCAAGCTTCATGGAGGTTGGGGACTTAAGGACTTAAGGTTATTTGGTCGTGCTCTCCTATGTCGATCCTTATGGCGAGGCTTATTTGGCGATGGTCCATGGAGCAATATTATCAAGCTAAAATACATGAAGGGACTCTGGAATACTAGTTCAGAACGGGGTCGATTGGGACTCGACAGGGATCTGCTATATGGCTCAATATACGGAAGATAGAACAATATTTCATGAAGCGCCTGAAATGGAGGATATTCACTGGTAATAGGATCTTAATTGGCATCGACCCTATTATGTGTGGTCACAGAAATATTCACATCCCAAAAAACCTTTTATCTTTCTTTCATCGGAGTGGCATCTTCACATGGGATAAGCTTATAAAATTGGCATGGATCTACTCCCATCTGGATGGATGCCAATGCTCTCTGTTTGTCAGATGAGCTGGGAGTCATATGGAAATCTTTCACTGAATATTTTTGTTTATGGGGGCTTCATCGTAATGGGACCACTGATCACCTTATATGGACTGTGTCTAATTCACGTATGCCTGCGCGGGTCCGCGACATTTACTCAGATATGATTCTCTTCAAGATCTCTCCTACCTGTGAGATTTTTCCTGTTGCTTTCTAGAAGGCGGGATGTCCCCTGAAATTTATCCTCTTTGCGTGGTTGGTTTTCTACAATAAGAACCTGACATGGGACAATTTAAGGAAAAGATGATGGCATGGTCCTAGCAGATGTTTGATGTGCGAAGCTGACGAGGAATCCAACTTCCACATGTTTTTTCAATGCCCCTCTATTCGACAAATCTGGTATGAATTGGCTAATATTTTTGATTACCCTCACACTGTTTTTTACTCTTCCTGTGCAGCTTTCAATTGGTGGAGCAGACAGACAATCCCTCAGCGCTATCTCATCATTATCTTTCTTTGGTGCTCCTGGAAATGGCGGAATTCCAAGATTTTCAGCGACTCAAAGGCGCCTCTTATGTCCATTCTAGATAACATCGTCGCCATTTGGACCTCGGTCTATGGAAATATCGATAAACGATTTTGTCTGTCACATACAGATCTTCTTATTTATGTATTTGATGGTCTTCCTGATCACATAGCTTATGTTGTTTCAGTCTCTCTACACATATGCTAATATTGTTTCCCTACACTATCATTTGTCACCTTTATTTTTGTATGTATTTGTCAATACTGATATCATATTGGGTTATAGATGCTTCCGTGCCCACGGCCTGCTGATGGCGGTTCCAATATATGTACTATCAAGTCTTTATATTGACTCAATATAAAATATTTTCGCTTTTTTTCTCCTGAAAA
>APFE031563273.1:0-23942 GCA_000404065.3 Pinus taeda
TATTGTGGGTATTTATAAGATAATAAAGTTTAAAAATTTCTTATGATTTTATTAACAAAAATATAATGAAAACTAAAATGTATTTTATTTTTTATTATTTAAACAATATTTTTGGCCTAGCTTTAATTAAATATTAAATTATAATGATGATTGAGAGATTTTTATGGTTACATTAATTTGTAGTGATAGAGCATCAACGATTATGAGTTACTAAGATGGGATGGGATTATACCATATAAGTGAGTTTATACATTATAGAGTTTATAATAATTTATTTTTAGATTAAATTAAAATAACATATAAATATTTAAATAGGTAGATAAATGTTAAGGTTTTTTTTTAACTAGGGAATTAATTTTAATAAATAATCTACAACAAATAATGTTATATGAAGAATATATAATTTATATTAAAAATAGTTTCATTATTTATAATTGGGTAGTTTTTAGGCTAATTCATATATTTTCAATTAAGAATATCTCTCGATATCTAAGCTCATTAGGACCATATAGAGGGGAGCACCAAGTTTTGCCCACTCAGCTTTTCTGACAACTACAGCCTTGTTCTTGGCTTCCCCACGCAGCTTCTATGATTTACATGATCGTCAAAAATATGCCTGTCTTTTCTACCACGTCCTCTTTCCTGTACACTCACAATTAGCTATGATTTTGGATTCATCGTAGTTATCCTCCTCACAACTGCGATGATCTCAATTCAAAAAATCACCCACTAGCCAGCGTACAGGTTTCTAACCCTTGATGCTCTGATGCCATGATAAAAATGGCAATGTTTTTACTAATAAAATAAAACCCATTAGTCAGCTCTATGAAAGAGAGTTTGAACCAGGGAAGTCTAGCTCTTCAGAACGCTCTACATTGTTCAAGCACATTACACATGAAAAAAAAATCATTGTTTTAGGGAAGTTAGAACAACATCCTAAGAAATAGAAGCTAATTCATATCCTAAGGTTACGTGAACCAATTCTACCTATTCTAGGATATTCTCCATTATCTTCAACACATTTCTAGTTTTTTAAGTTTTTGTTGGTTATAAATACATAGATTGGAACTAACAAAAAAAATTTGTTGGTTATAAATACATAGATTGGAAGTAATAGAAAATATTAATAGAAAAGGCTGAAGAGAGTAGCGGTCAGGGTTCTTCCTAGTATTTAGGTTTTAGATATTTCATTCATAATTCATAAACTATAATTGGGGAATTTGAATCTTAGATTTCTAGATTTCCATAAATTACACATTATAGATTGCTACTAAATCTATTTATAAAATGAATAATAACTATAAAATTATTAATAAAAGTAAAATAATAACTCTAAAATAATTAATAAATAAAAATAAAATAACATTATTTTTAACAAAAATAAACGTCCGCTCCAGCACCAATTTCTTTAAATAAATCTGATAAGTCAACCTGCATTAAAAGAACAGCGAATTTAAGAACTAATCTATAGTAATTTTCACACCTTTGGAAAAATTCATTATCAATATCTCACTTAACATTATCAATATATATCACATCTGGTAATAAAGGTATGCTCATTTTATATCAAAATGAATCCTAACTTTTTAATTATCTATGTCATAATCAATTTAATCTCGTCACTATATTGCCACTTCTAAACATAAATCATCATGCGTGTATAACAGTTTGCTTGAGTTGATTAGATATATATCAAGTTTTCTTTCGTTGAAATAGATATAATATAAGAAATATTTATAGCGCTTCCTTTTGGTTCACATGTTTTTCTGGAGTCAGAATGATTATCGCCATTTTCACAGTGGTGGGTACAAATAAAAATAGTTGTCTTTGAGATTACGTGAATTAATTTTACTTATTTTAGGGTATTCTCTATTATCTTCAACAGATTTCTAGTTTTTTAAGTTTTTGTTGGTTATAAATATATAGATTGGAAATAACAGAAATTTTTTGTTAGTTTTAGATACATAGATTGGAAATAATAAAAAAGGCCAAAGAAAATATTGGTCAGGGTTTCTCCTTAATATTTAGCTTTTAAATTTTTCATAATTCATAAGTTATAATTGGGGAATTTGAATCTTAATACCACTAAATCTATTTATAAAATGAATAATAACTATAAAATTATTAATAAATAAAAAGAAAATAACATTATTTTTAACAAAAATAAACGTCTGCTCCACTACCAATTTCTTTAAATAAATCTAATAATTGAACCTACATCGAAAATTTCTTTAAATAAATCTAATAAGTGAACCTACATTGAAAGAGCAACTAATTTATAATAATTTTCACACCTTTCGAAAAAGCATTATCAATATATCACTTAACATTATCAATCTATATCACATCTAGTAATAAAGCTATCCTCATTTTATATAAAAATGAATCATAACATTTTGATTATCTGTCATAATCGATTTAATCTCATCACTATATTGCCACTTCTAAACATAAATCATCTTGCATGTATAACAGTTTGCTTGAGTTGATTATATTTATATCAAGCTTGCTTTCGTTAAAATAGATATAATATAAGAAATATTTATAGCGCTTCTTTCTGGTTCACAGTGTTTTTTAGAGTCACCAATCAGAGAGCGCAGAACTCGGAAATGAACACACAAAACTTAGAACGCTTGCTTCATTTGATTGTTGAATAGATTTTTATACATAGAAAGGAAGTTTCTAGGTGTCAGTGGAGTCGGTGGCTTTTCTAGGAAGCTATCCAGCTCCACCGAATTCTAGAAGAAGCTAGACGCAACGTTAATGGTGGTGGTTGGAATTACTATTGTTTTTCTAACACTCCCCCTTAATTCCAACCATATGACAAGTATATAATATATAAGACACTGTAAACATACTCTTAATTGACATGCCTGTTGGTCTAAGTCTCTACTAGGCTTACAATATAATCTTGATTTTCTATAACACATAACTTACTTCTACAAAGCTCAAATTTTGCCTTTCCAAGAGGCTTAGTGAATATGTCAGTTAAATTCTCATTTGTCGTACAGTACATTAGAGAAATTTCTTTTGATTGGACCTTTTCTCTTACAAAATGATATTGTGTGTCTATATGTTCTGACCTTGCATGACATACAGGATTGTTCCCCAGTTTGATGGTGCTTTGATTGTCACATCTGATCACTGTAGGTTCTTGTTGACCTTCACCAACATCTTCAAGTATTCTTCTGAGCCATATAGCTTCACAGGTGCCACTACATAATGCTTTATATTCTGCTTCAATTGATGACAATGAAACTATTGCTTGTTTCTCACTGCTCCATGATATAGCTCCCAATCCTATATTGAAGACATATCCAATGGTGGATTTCCTATCATATGGATTTCTAGCCCAGTCAGAGTCAAATGACCTGTCAATTCAACATTACAAGAATTAGTATATTCAATACCAAAATTGATAGTTCCTTTTAAGTATCGAAGGACCCTTTTTGCAGCTATCCAATGGATTTCATGAGGCTTAGCCATGAATTGACTAAGTATGATTACTGCATAAGCAATGTCTGGTCTGGTGGTAGTGAGATAATTCAGACATCCCACTAATTGTCGATACAATGTTCCATTCACCTCTTTTGTTCCATCATCACTTCTTAATTTGATATTTTGTTCCAATGGAGTACTCACTGCTTTACATCCATTCATATGAAATCTCTTTAGTACTTCATTTGTATATTTGCTTTGTGTGATTAAGGTTCTTCCATCATTTCTCCATACTTCAAGACCTAGAGAATAGTGCATCTCGCCAAGATCCTTCATCTCAAATTCCTGTGATAACTTCCTTTTTATATTTGTAATTAATTTATCAGCACTCCCTATTATTATTAGATCATCAACATATATAGAAAGTAATACTATATCCCCATTTCTGTCTGTCTTGACATACAACTTAGGATCATTTTTACTCTTTTTAAATCTTTGCTGAAAGAAGAATTTGTCAATTTTCTCATACCAATATCTAGGGGCCTATTTTAGTCCATATAAGGCTTTTTTTAACTCACATACAAGATGTTCTTGACCCTTTTTTACAAATCCTTCTGGTTGAACAAGATAAATCTCTTCTTTTAAGTCACCATTTAGAAAAGCTGACTTTACATCTAATTGATGTAGCTTCCAATCATATTTAGTTGCCAATGCTATCATTATTATGATTGTATTCATTTTTGCAACTGGAGCAAAGGTATCTTCATAATCTATTCCTTCTTTTTGTGAATAACCTTTCGCAACCAATCTTGCCTTGTACTTGTCTATGTTACCATATGCATTAAATTTTGTCTTGTACAACCATTTTCATCCTATAGGGACTTTATCTTCAGGTAATTCTGTTAATTCCCAAGTTTCATTTTTAATTATAGAATCATATTCTTCTTTCATATCTTCCATCCATTCTTTATTATTTTTGGCTTGTTCATAATTTAAGGGCTCAAAAACAGTCATTAATTGATACATTATGGCATAATATTTATACCTAATGGGGGCTTGAATCTATTGGGTTGACCTTCTTAGAGGTTCATTACTTTGTGGAGTAACTTCTCCTTTTCTTCTCTGTGGAGTACCTTCATTTCTTTGTGGACTTTGATTCCTTGATGTGTCTTTTGGAATGTCCATGTGTTCTAGTTCTTGGGTTCATTCCACAACTTCTTATTCTTCCTTAAAGCTTTCATAAGAAGACTGCCATGTATTATGTTCATCTTCTTTAATTTGTTTGTCTACATGCTCATGAAATATAACATCTCTACTTGCAAAGACCTTGTGAGTACTTGGACCATACATTTTATATGCTTTTTGATCGGTGCAATATCCAATAAAAATACATTTGATGGCTTTGGCATCTAACTTTCTCCTATCCTCTTTAGGAATATGAGCAAAGGCCTTGCATCCAAATATCCTTAAATGACTAACTTTAGGTTTAAAACCATTCAACACTTCAAATGGTGTTTTGTGCTCAAGATATTTAGTAGGGCTTCTATTTTTAAGATATACAGTTACGTGTTAATGGCTTCGGCCCAAAAACTATTAGAAAGTTCTTTAATTTTTAACATACTTCGAGCACATTCAACTAATGTTCTATTCTTTCTTTTAGCTACTCCATTTTGTTGAGGTGTATGTGGTACTGTAAATTGTTTCATAACTCAATTTTGTTTGCAGTATTTGATAAAAGGTCTTGAAGTGTATTCATCACCTTTATCTGATTGAATAAATTTAATTCTCTCTCCTATTTTCTTTTCAACCATACTCTTGAATTCTTTAAATTATTCAAAAACGTCACTTTTGTTTCTTATAAAGAATACCCAGGTGAATCTAGTGATATCATCAATAAATATAAGAATGTAATATGTTCAACCAAGTGACTTAGTTTGCATTGGACCACATACATCAGTATGCACTAGTTCAAGTATTTCACGTTTTCTTCTATTTTCATGCACAGGAAATTCTTCCCTATGTTGTTTTCCTAGTGCACAACCTTCACATTCAAGGTGTTCACCCTTTAATTGGAAGACCTTCTACCATCAATTTCTTTTGTAGTAACATTAGGTCATTATGATTTAAGTGTCCATACCTTTGATGCCAAAGCTCTATAGTTGACATGCCTATTGATGCCAAAGCTTGATGCCATTCTTTATTGCATCCAACTTGTATAAGCCTCCAACTCTCATTCATTTTGCAACAACCTTGTAGTTGTCCTGTACATCCTTTACCAAACAATGTGATTTAACAAATTCAACTTTTAAATGTTGATCTATGATTGTAGAGACTAAAATTAAGTTCTTCCTTAATCCTGGAACATACACCACAATTAGAATTTGTTTTTCTTGTCTCTTAGGCATCGTAACACTTATATTACCATATACTTTAATTTCATGTGATCTATTATCTCCTAAATAGATGTGTCCACCATTATTAATCTCATCATAAGTATCAAAGCAATCTCTTTTGCATGACATATGGATTGATGCATCAGGATCTGTAAACCAAGCATTATCATCATCAGTTTCTGCTGATAAAGTAGCATTGAACACAAAAAATTTAAAATTTCTAACATCTTGACTAATTGCTTCATCTCTATCAAAATAATTTCATGAATTCCTTCTTTGTTTAAATTGATCAGACCTCCTTTTCATGCAATTCTTAGCAAAATGACTAGGTTTTCCACAGTAATAACACACATCATCTCTACTTGATTTGGCATTTTTCCTTGGTAAAGGGGTCCCTTGAAATGACTTTACCGATGGCTTTTTTCCTTTATTTTGCTCCCATTGTTTGCCTTCAAAGGACTGCTTCCCTTTGGCCATCAATGCCAAATCTGAATTGGGATATTTCTGTTTAAGGCTTCTTCTCCACTCTTCTTCTTGCATAAGTATATCTGCCAACTCATCAAAAGTAGGAGCCTTCTCTCTAGCCGAAATTCCAGTGATAAAAATTTGATATTCATCAAGCATTCCATTTAATGTCATAGTAACCAAGTCTATACTGGACACTGTTTCACCAATGTCACCTAATTTATCCTTTAGATCTTTAATTCTAGAAATAAAATCACTAGCACCTTCACTTTCTTCCATCTTAATTGAAAGAAGCTTACTCTTTAAATACAATATTCGATTTGTAGTTTTCGTCTCATACAAATTTTTGAGAGTGTCCCATGTCTCCTTCGATGTTTTGCACTTTCTAATGTCTGGAATAATGTTGTCCTTGACCGTTATCCGCAAAAGCACCTTTGTTTTTTTTTTTTACGTCGTTCCCAATCTTGAATTGCAGGACCTATGGATTGAGGGGACGCTAGCTTAACTTCAGCGCCAGACACAATCGCTATGTATTGTTGCCTTCCATCAAAGTCTGCAACTTAAACTTCCAATTTGCATAATTTTCACCATCTAAATTGTTAGATTCAAATAAATAAGATTCTACCAATACATTAGCCATTTTCAATAAGCTTATAAATACTTTCGTACCAATCACAAAGATACAAAATTTTCGCAAATATAAACCCTCAATCATAAAATTTTATCCAATATATGGTTGCTTTCTTCTTTTTTTCGTTTTTTTTTTTAAAGACGAAAAAGAGAACGAAAGGAGATATACTATTAACCACAACCAAAGAGGACACTCAATAATCAAGACACTAAATGACCGCAATTATTTTCAAGCATCTGTACTTGAGAAAGCCCTAAATCACAAATTACAATGGCTCCCTTTTACTTGTCATTTGCAAAAATATCAATAGGTTTGGCATTGCCATTAGAGACAACTGTCAGTTTAATCTTTGGGGGCATTCATAGTCAAAACACCATTCTCCAATTTTGCAGAGATGCCACCCGCATTCACATTATCCAGCAGCCGAAATTACCTCATGAATCGTCCACTCGACTGCTCCACACAGTGCCACTGGTCTGCTTCCTGCACACCTTCTTTGTGCTTTTCTCCGCTATTCTCAGAACTTAACACAACACAGATTATATATAAAAAATTCGGCAGAGCGATGCTCTAGTCAAAATGACAGAATCTTAACCACGATACAAAACACCATAAGCCAAAAAAGTGTTGGACTGATAACATCAAGCAACTGGTGAGAGTTTCGTTTTCCCTCACCGCACCAGCACAAACTTATGCATAGCTCTCAGACAATACGCCCTCCACGCTTTTGCTACGCCACAGCTCATTCTTCTCACACCTCTAGTCTCTCTAGAACGCACCCTCTCAGAAGAACCTTGCAACACTCAACCTCACCTTTCTCCAATACCAAATTACAGAGCGCAGAACTCAGAAATGAACACACAAAACTCAGAACACTTGCTTCATTTGATTGCTGAACAGGTTTTTATACACAGTAAGGAAGTTTCTGGAGTCGATGGAGTCAGTGGCTTCTCCAGGAAGCTATCCAACTCCGCCGAATTCTAGAAGAATCTAGACGCAACATTAATGGTGGTGGTTGGAATTACTATTGTTTCTCCAACATCACCATAATGGATCATCTTGTCTATAGTGGTTCGCACAAATAAAGCTCCAGACATGCAATTGCACGTCTGGAGAGAAAAACTTCCGAGCATTCAAGTATCCTGACACTGTCACAACAAGGTTGTCTCTGCTCACAGAGGACAAGGCCAACACGTTCTCCAAAATGACCAAGGATAGAAATTTTCAATTCCATGCCACCCAATTTTGTAAATCCGTAAATTCACTGTGTCGCCAACCTATAGATTTGGATGCTAGTATACTAGATCCAGACCAGTGAATTTTTGAATGAGACGAGTGGTAAACTTTCCTCACCAAAGAAACTAAGGGAAAGGCGACAAATAACATTGCCAGAGCTTTACAGTGCATGGACGTCTTTTTTACCCCATAATATATCATAGTTGTTCCCATTTTCCAAGAAAACACTTCCAAATGCCCTCTCTTCATTTGGCATTCCTGAGAAATCAAATATGGTTTTGGACATGAACATGATTTTGAGTGCATCAAAGGCCAAGCTCCAAAATTAAGAGATTGGGAAGAGCACAACTTCCATTGAGGACATGATACAATTTATGCTCATGGTACTTCTCATGGTGTGTAGCTCATTTCTGACCATGCGACAACAACTTACATTGGAAAGGAAATGCTAAGAAATGTAATTGAAAGACAGTGTCGCCCTATACACATGGTGTGTCCCTGTCCCTATGGGAGTGTTTTAGTGTCGTTCCATCTCTCATACAATGGCTTTTATAATAGAAACTGAGGTGTTAGAGAATAATGGAAATATCTATAATAGTACACGGAATACTCAAGAAATGAAGACCCTTCGCATGCATTCATCATCGTGAAGTGCAATGACAACAATCTGGTTAAAGTCAAAGTCGAATTGGTGAGAAACGCTCCTCCATGAAAGCCTTATGGGGAAAACCACATTTTTCTAAGCCCCATAAGCAAGCTAAGTCAAAAATCAAGGTGCACATCAAAAATCGAAGGAAGGCTCCACGAATTTTGAAAGTTCGACATTTATTTTTATAAAGGGTGATCCATTCTTTAATGAGCCCCGAATTTTTTTTTCAAGATTATTTTAAAAGTTTTTTTTTTAATTCCTTTAACAACTTTGCAAAACAAAAATTTATATAAAAGTGTAAAGAGAAAAGTGTTTTCCTTGAACGAGGTTTCGTTACAAAAACAAAAAAAGGTTCGTGTGATTTTTTTAGAAGGGCGTTGTTGAAATTTAAAATAATTTTTAAAGGGCTTATGTAATCCTTTTGTTAAAAAGGGTTTGTGAACATGAATTTTTTTCAAGAGGTTTTGCTACTCAAAAAGAGCCTCGTGTGATTTTTTAAAAAGGTCGTTGTTGAAATTTTAAAGAGTTTTTAAACGGTTTATTTAGTTTTTTTTGGTTGAAAGGGGTTTGTGAAAATGATTTTTTTTAATATTAACAAGTTTTGTCAATGTGTTTTTTTAAAATTTTGTAGAAACATTGTTTTTTGAGAAAGTTTAAGAATGATTTCATTGCTTCCATCAGAAGATGAAGTAAATTTTTTGGTCTCGTTGCTTATTTGGATAGTGATTGTATTGAAGGTGAATCACAACCACAACCATTCTTATTAGAGAAAGAAGTTGAAAGTAGAGAAGCTTTTGTTTGATTTGCTTGTTCAGCCATCTATGCAAGTGCTCAACAGCTGGGAAAAGCCACAAGGCTAAGAAATTCAAAGCAACAACAAGAGATATATGAAACTTTTTTGAAAGGTCTCGAAACAAAAAGGTAAAATAACGTCTTCACATTGAAATGTATAAAAGAATCTATAGATGACAACATTCTACCCCTCATTGTAGATGCAGAGACAACCAAGGAAGGTCAATCTATAGTAGCAGATCTATAACAAGATGAAGATTTTGGTGAATCCACTTAAAATTAGATGACAATGAGGAAGTTTTGTTACCAACTTCAGAGAAACTAAACATGGACGCTACTAAATCCCACTGTGCACAGCAATAAGTGGAAGATAATTTGGTGAATCTAGCAACAATGTTTGTTGATGACAATGAAGTTGTCACTGAAGCAGCCAGTGTTATGGTGAATCCAAAAATTCAATTGGTTGATGTTAAGTTTAATGAAGACCAGTTAGCTAATGATGTGTGGTTTCATATGATGCACCAAAAACATATTATTGAGAAATTGTTATTTGGTGAGAGAAGCACACTTGGGTCTGAGAACCAAGTGGAAGAAAACATATTTGAAGCAACAAAAGTTTGTAAAAACTTGGAAGCGACAGAGGCAGATAAGGAAACACAACAAGAGAAATGTCTCATTGCAAAGAAAATGGAACATAACCAATGTGGTTTTGTAGATATTTTTAACCTTAAACTATTCATTTCAAGTGTGTAGGTAAACAAGACAATTATGAAGAAAAATTAAATTTCCTTGAACCATGGCTTGCAACACTATTCCTTGATAAAGTATGCATAGAAGTTGCATAAATGAATGTTGAAGACCAATTGGATGATGAAGATGTTAATGAAATTTTCATATATTGGAGCCTTGAAGAAATAAAATTTCATTCTCATCTTATGTTGCAACAAATTGATGTTCAAAAAATTGATGATGAAGATCACACTACAAAAGCTAACATGTGACATTTGTCCACACAAAAAAATATTTTTGAATAGATAGATGATATGCATGGAAAACTTAGAACAATAGAGGAGCTGCATTAGGAAATGAATGGTAAGTTTAAAACCATCTGCAGAACCACATTGTGCAAAAAAGAAGCTTCTATTTTGAATTTTAATTTTCTTGTTGAGTCATACTACGCTAGTGCTCAACAAATGGGAAAAGCCAAGAGGCTAAGAAATTTGAAGCAACAACGAGAGATGTATGAATCGTTTTTGAAGGATTTGAAAATGCAAAGGAAAAATAATGAATTAGAATTGAAATGCATAAAAGAATCTGTAGATGACAACATTCTACTCCTCATTGCAGATGAAAATATAGATAAGAAGGTTAGGTGAGTGAGCGCCTTCATTTAGTGAAGTGATTGTCATGTTGGAAGATTTTTTTTTTTTAATTTCATGAAGTGACAACCCTGCTACAATAGAAGGAGAAGCTAGTTGCTATTTGAAAAGAAAAAAATCATGGAGCCTTTGATTTATTACGTGGACCTTGATGTTTGACTTAGCTCGCATGTTACTTAACTAAAAACAAACCATGGCTTCGCTGAGAAGGCTTTTCTGGAGCCTTTCTCACTGACCCAACTTTGACTTTAACCAGATTGTTTCCATCACACTTCATGATGTCAAATGCATGTGATGGGTCATTATTTCTATGAGTTTCTTAAGTATCTTGTGTTCATCACACTTGCTCACTCTACATAAGTGTGATGGTCACTCAAAATAAAAATAAAAAGATGATGGTTGTCTTGCAGCATTCCCACTTCATGATTTTTTTTTTTTTAATTCTTCCAACAACCCACTCACCCAACCTTCTTCATGCCATCGAATTCTTCAAACAATAGAGGCTTCTTCCACAGTTTCTTACTCATATTCATTGTTTCTCTCTCAAGGATTCATATGCAAACTCAACTTTGATGCCGTGTTAGAGAATGAAAACCGGTGGAGCAGAGAAGCTCTTCTCAATATTCAAAATCATTTTTCTAAACATCAATTTGTTGTAACATAAGATGAGAATGAAATTTTATTTCCTCAAGAGTTCAATACATGGAAATTTCAATAACATTTTCATCATTGGAGTTGTCTTCAATATTCATTTCTACAACTTCTATGCAGACTTTATTAAGACGTGGTGTTTTAATCCATGCTGCAAGGAACTTTAATTCTTCTTCATAATCATTTTGTTTACGTCAACACGGGAAATGAATGGTAAATTTAAAAACATTTGTAGAACCACACTAATTTTCATCCTTCTACTTTGTAATGAGACCTTTCTCTTGATGTGTTTCCTTCCTTACCATTGTCACTTTCACAACCTTACTAATTTTTGTTGCTTCAAAGATGTTTTCTTCCACTTGGTTTTCAAACCCAAGTGGGATTCTCTCACCAAAAAACAATTTATCAATAAGATGTTTTTGTTTCATCATATGAAACCATTCATTATTAGTTAAACGGTCTTCATTCAAATTAACATCAGTAAATTAACATTGGTTGCTTAAATGGAAGCTTCATTATAATTAGCAAGGATTATTGTTGGACTCACCAAATTGTCATCCACTTGTGGTTGTGCACAGTGGGATTCAAGAGAATTTTTGTACTCTTTCTTTGAAGCTAGTAACAAACCTTAATCATTCTCATCCAGTTTGAAGTGGGATTCACCAAAATCTTCATTTCATTATAGATCTGTTATTATAGATCCACCTTCATCTTCAACTTGAATTCTCCCCCTTACAGAAAATTCCTCTCAAGGGTATCCCAGGCCTCCTTGGCTATCTTTGCATCTACAATGAAGGGTAGATTGTTGTCATATATAGAAATTTTTATTTGTTTTAATGTGGAGGCATTCTTTTGCCTTTTTGTTTCTCAATATTTCAAAAAAGCTTTGTACATCTCTTGTTATTTCTTCGACTTTCTTAGACTCTTAAATTTTCCCATTTATTAAGCCCTCATATAATATAGCTCAACAAACATCAAACAAAACTTCTTCTCTAGTGTAAACTTCTAGCTCTTATAAAAAAATTTGTAATTGCGATTCACCTTCAATACAATCTCTATCCAAATAAACACTGAAATTAAAAACTTTACTTCATCCTCTCATAAAAACAATGAAAACGTTATAAAACTTTCTCACAAAAATTTTATGAAACTTTCTACGAACATTTTTACAAACCCTTTTGACACAAACTTTTAATCTTTAAGTAAAAAAATATTTTCGAGAAGCACCTTTTTAAACCCAAAAAAAAATATTATATAAACCTTTTTTTATTTAAATATTGCATAAGTCCTTTAAAAGCTCCTTAAAATTTAAACAACGCCATTAAAAAAAACACATGAGATATTTTTTTGTTTCAATAACAAAACACTAAAAAAAACCCTTCGTCTGTTTACACATTTAAAAGAACCCCTTCTTTTTAAGCAAAGCTGTTAAACGAATCTTTTAAATAACCTAAACCTAATTTAAAGAAAAAGGCTTCGGGGCTAATTAAGGAATGGAACACCCTTTATAAAAATAAATAAATGTGGACGGAGCCTTCCTTCGATTTTTGAAGTGGACTTTAAGATGCTCAGAGAATTGGAGAAACGCCAACAAATAGAATAAATGCACTAGCAAATCTAGAAATTAAGGTTCGAAAGGCATAACAAAAATGTTCAAATAATTTAGATTTTATGGATTAAAAAAAAAATCTAGATTATTTTAAATTTTTAAATTGTAAGCCTAGTTAAGATATAGATCAATAGACATTTTAATTTAGATTTTTTTGTAATTGTAATTGTAATTAAGGGAATGTTGGAGAATCTAATTCCAATCACGTGCTAACTTCCATAATTGTCCTTCCAAATGTCACAATTAGTTAGAATTTAGTCCACTTTAGTTGAGTTCCAACACAGTGATTCAATATTGATGTCTCCTATGTAATCTATTTAACTTATTTTGAAAATTGAAAAAAACATCTCTACTTTGCCATTTTTCATTTTCTAACACAGTTGTATGTCATCCCATGGACAGAGAAAGAGGGAGGAATCGACTAATTGTCACCAAAATGTGGAGGACACTCTACTTTGGCTCACCAAAGAAAATCGTTTCTGAGATTACAAACTTGCATAATTGGGTTTAGGGTTTTATGGTACATGAATTGTAAAATAATAAAATAATCATGACTTGGGCGACATTATTGTGAGTCATAGTACGTTATATATAGCTATGTCTTAGATAATTTTAATATATATTTCATGGCGTTTCCTTGTGAAGAGATTATGTTCCTACTATCACATGATATCATATCCACAAAAGTAGTGTCATGCCCCTACGCTGGCGGTACTCTTCCAACCTCACGAAGGGGGATGCGACACCACCACCCGTTTTCTTTTTAACAATACTCGCAAGAGTGAACTATGCCTACTTTCTATACTTAGTTTATTTTTCAACTTTATGAAGTATTTATCTTTCGTTAACACATCAAAAACATTCATACATCATTCATCATCATTATCATTTTAACCATAAGTGCACAATGGGTAATAAACCAGGAGGGGCAACTCCCTACAATATGAGTCTACCCAAACAATAATGATAATATCAGTTTTTACATAAACTTACAATCAACCTGCAAATTGACAAGATCAGACTGCACACCATGTAGCCTCGCCCTTTCACTAGCCAAAGGTGCCCACTAGGCTGCCTCAACATTTTGTTGTTCAGAAGTTCAGGCGCCCGTCGTTCGGTTGCTTGTGCAACACCACCGAGCCGTATCACTCACCCAACGCACACCCGCAGCTCACCTAGACCATCGCACCAACCTACCATGCCCAATGTTCAAACGTTGCACCTATCCACCGTCGCACCGGGTCATCGTGTCATGTTGCCCGACTCGCAGGTCGCCCAACTTGCCTTGGCACGTCCACCACTAGCCATTCACACTGCCGCACACTTCACCATACGATCACCCAACTCGCAAACTCCTCATGTCAACCTGCCTGTGTGTGCCACCCAACTTGCTCGTCCAACCAACACGAGCGCTTCACTACCCGAGCTCGTCTGCCCATCGAGTCACTATGTTGCCTGCCCGGTTAACCCAACTCGTATCACTCCATTCACCTTACCCGAGCGCCCTTCACCTGACTCGTCTCACCCGACTGAGTCACCAACACCCATTCACTATTTGACCCACCCGGTGCCTTCGTGTGAGCTCGCCCAGTTCAACCGGTGCACTTGCCCGCAGTCCACCTGATGCACCATGTGTACACCTGCCCAGCCTGCGGCCAGATCTGTGACCCGGCTGTAATTTCCACTTGGTGTCATTAACTATAGTTAGAACTCGTCGACCCGCCCTGTAGCCCTTCATTGCCTACGGCCACACGAAACACATTTCCATTTATGCGGCTAAGTGATTTGAAACGTAAACTTTTCCTGCACCTCGCCAAGGTTTTAGTCCTCTCCAAGTGAGCTCGCACCCTTTGCTCACCAAGACACTTGAAGCTCTTTTTCGATGATTGTTTTCCACCATTCCACCACTCTGCTTATACGATGGCTCAACCATGGTAAAGGCTTTGGCATATAGCCAAGTCGACCCAACACATGTTGTTTCTCCTTTTTTACATCATCGACCCTGGTGTGGAGCACCGACACACGGGACCACCCACCCATATAAGTATGCCATTACTCCCGACACTTAAGTCATTTTTCAAGATGACTTTTGTGTCGCACTTGGCTTGTTTCCTCCATTCGGCTAGCTTGTCACACCATGTGGACACACCCCAACTCACCAGTTACACCGTCTAGCTTGTCGCTCACCCATCATGCGCCCTCACCGACTCTCTACATTGCACAATGACTCAAGGGCTTTACATCCTCCCCCACCTCAAGTCATTGTTATCCTTGACAATTCTTTGTCCCAGTAACCATCCGTCACCAAGACCAACATCCACACAAACTGCGTATATGGGTAACCCAGATGTGTCCACCACTTGACCTACTTCATGCCATAGATATGCCACTGCCCTGTAAGGAATCATGTGTTGCTACCCCTCATGTCGGTGATTATTTGGGTAGCTAATCCAACCATGCATCGCTTGCACAAGAACTCATGCCCCTACATCATCGTGACTGTCCACTACATGCTACCTATCAATATGTGTCATCTCACCCCTAGACGTCTGCTCAAAATGTTGGAGACTCATTGCCATGAGCAGTTAACAATGAGCCTCATCTCCGTGATAGTCTAAGAAGATGACGACGGAGCAGAGCCTGAAGTCTCTCCCTGACTGATCAACTCAATCCACCTATCTGGATCTTCCGCTTCCAATCTCTGTAAGTATGACTTCGATCCTCCGTATGAACATTCGACCTCACATACTCATCATCATCATCATCCTCCACTGCCTCCAGCCTTCTATACAGATCCAAGATGCTATATGACAATTTCCTCATAACCTGTGATTGCTCCATGAGCTTTTCTTCTACAACAAACAATCACTTATATACCTCTTCATCTCGTTTTCCCATTCTCCATATTCATCATTGTCAGTTTACATTCAGGCTTAGTTGCACCTATAGTCGGAACACCGATTGGTACATCCTCTCGTCCGTCATAAATGTACAGTGTCTTCAAATGGGGAGCAACCATCGCTTTAAATTGCTTCATAAATTGCATGCCCAGTACACCCTCATAATCATCTATCTACACTATAGTGAAAACAACTCTCCCTGTCCACTCACCAAGTGTCACATCCACCTTTTCAGCTATAGTGATCACAAAATCCAAAGGAGAATTCACTGTCTTCATTTGCGCCTACCCTGGTACAAATTTCAATCCAATCCTTCTCATAGTAGCTTCGCTCATAAAGTTGTGAATTGCCCCACTACCCACCATAGTGAGTACAACATCACTCCCAACCTTCATTTCGATATACTTCAACCTGTTTCTTTCCAAGTCTCTCCTTGAGACAACTTCAATAACCACTGCAGCTCCCAAAATCTGCATAATTGTTAGGGTCCAACCCTAACCCCCTTATTTATGTAATAGGGTTGAGTCATATTTATAGTTAGTTAAAGAGTCAGTAAAGCCCATATTAATAACTGTAAATGGTTGACCCGCATTTAAAGAAGGGACCACAGTTAGTTGCAAATGGGCCATGGTATTATATAGATGTTATTAATAAGAACCATGGTACTGACCCATGCTATTGCATGTATGAATCCTATATAAAGGATAAAGACTCCCCTTGAGGAGCGTCATGTCTTATTTCGTAATTGAGCACAGCTCTATTGGAGGTTGCCCCCTCAAAGAGGCAAGTGAAGATTGCTTTCCTTTTTGAATAATAAAATACATGCTATTATTTCTTATTGTTCTGTGTTCTGGGTCTATTTCTTCGCATACTTGGTATTTTGGTATCTTCTCATAGGTCAAGAGCATAACAAGTGGTATCAAAGCACTTTCCAGGGACGTCAAGATCTCCATTTTTATCAGAATGTTTTTTGGCTAGAGACGTGTTCCAGTGTCTTTAAAGCACAGGATTTGTGGTTGAGTGCGTAAACCTGCAAATTTGGAGAGGCATGCATGCAGGAAATACAAGAGGTGGTCACACTTGTTGGACTCCCTTGTAACCCTTGTGGGTACCCTTTCGAGTAGTAGCGCATTAGATAGAACCACACATGGACTGTCCTCCAAGTACCCTCTTGGTATATCGGAAGCCCCTTAAGCTCTCTTGAAACCTTGCCATAAATAAAAAGTTGGCCCTCTTAATGCTACAGTACATAGAGAATAACACTTGGGGAAATTACTCATGCATATGATAGGGTATTCGGGTTGTATGGATAAGGGTATGGTTGATCCTCCTTGGCTAGTAACCTAAAAGATTGGGTAGAGTACTACTATCGGACCCTTATGTATATTGCGATCTGTAGCACCTGACACTCCTTGAGACCGTAGTTCCCTTGTCTCTCTCTAGATCACGCATCATCTTTGCCAGATTAGATCTAGCAGGTGGGATTTTTTTGCAGCCGCAACAATCAGTTCCACCATTTAGATCTTTCAAATCTGCCATTCAGATCTATCAAATCCGCCATTCAGATCTATGAGATCCGCCATTCAGATCTCGCAGTTTGGGTCCTGTAGTAGTCGCAACAATCAGATCCGCTATTCAGATCTAGTAGCAGGGGTTCGATCACTACCACATTCCTACTCATACTCTACAATTGAGGGTTTCGCCGAAAGATCTGACTATTTGAGTGGCTTCTACACCTAGGCATCAAAATTTCGAGTGGTCCCAAATTTTTTCACGGTAACGACAAGTGCATCGAATCAGTGCATGGTACAAAACATAGCTTAAGATATGGCCAATGACAAGATCAACACCCTTAAGCAAAAGTTGGAGGCACTAATGAAGCAGATCCAGACCTTAACTGACACAATCACAAAGGGCAAGTCGGGGGAACAATCAGAGGCATATAATTTTAATGAAAACTTTTAGGGCGACTCTCCCATTCTCTTCACTTCTATGTAAACCACCAACACTCCTAGCTTTGACCACCTAAGCTATACATGTATAGATTTGATGGCTCTCATCCGACCATATGGTTAGCACAAATGGATCAATATTTCACATTGAATCACATTGGAGATGATGCGACTAAGCTAGGTGTGGGAACCCTGTACTTGGACCAAGAAAGATGGTAATGGTGGCAGTGGCATCAATGCTGCTATGCAATGCCACTAACTTCACAGATATTCTCAAAAGCCCTTTCTAATTGCTTTGAGCATGAATCTAACTTTTTGTGTCGTCTTACTAAGCTCTGACAAACAGGAACAATCCAAGAATATATTTAAGCCTTTGAAGCGTTAGCCTTCTGCACAGGAGGTCTAGCAGATGAATTCTACTTGGAATGTTTTATTAGTGGTCTCAAAAGCACCATACAACCCCACATCTAACTACAACACCCAGTTGGCAGCTTGCAAGATATCTTATGAAGTAGAACGCGCGTTAGTGGCCGAATTGACTCATCTAAATTTCATAGCCAAGGGATGCCCCACCCATGCTCCGAGCAGTACCCAAACACTTAAGGTTCAAAAGGTGTCACCAATGGAAATGGTAGAAAGAAGAAAGCAAGGATTTTGTTACTATTGTGATAAGAAATACTCCCCAGGGCATAAATAGCAAGGAAAAGGAGGACCACGAAGGTTAAGGATGGTCCTTTGTCATTGTACGAAAAGCAATAGAATTCATGAGTCCTGACCCTGTATTGATTTAAATCGAACAACTGTACTGGTTTTAATGGAGGGCAGATGATGGATCTTCAGATTGAAAAAGAAGAATTGGGATTCAAGAAAGCTTTGGAACATTAACAACGATCAAAATTCCCATTGCTATTGTTAGGAAAATCATATCATACACATGGCGGATAATCCTGTCCTTTATTTTTCCACGACTTTCTTGAACTTCTTCATCAGTAGTGTTTGCGGCGGCAGATCACATAGATTACAAATCCAGATCAAAGGCTCCAGACACCCACGGTAAGATTGTGACCAGCGTGAGTATGACATATTGTGTTAGTTCACTGGTTAGAAATGTGTATAGCTAAATAATTTTCGATTTTTTATTAGATAGGAATACTATGGGTTTATTTTTTATATTTGGTTGAAGAGTATGTCTCCAAAGTGTTGGAAAAGCTGAGAAATTCACACACAAATCCACGAGCGGCTATTTTTCGACATTTATTTTTATAAATGGTGATTTATTCTTTAATAAGCACTCCAACCCAAAATATTTAACTATACATAACATTCTTCTCCTGCTATGTTTGTACTCTTAACCTAAATAAAAAATACTAGGAAATCTTTCAATCGTTTGTGCGTCAGATATTCTTAATAAAACTATTTGCATAGATCGAACATAATGAGAAAGCATACACTGACTATAATTGACCTTGAAGCCATTTGAATCTGTCGAGTCACACAGTTCTGCTGGTTCATCGAAAATGCGTTTTCCATTGTTTCTGAAGTCCTTTTAATCTGTTCTGTCACACAGAACTGATGGTTCTTGTGCGCTATCCAAAGAATCTGCTGATTACAATCCGTTTTTTAATGCTTTTTTCTATTAACATAAATGTTTCAATATTAATGACATGAAGTAGAGGGCAGAGGTCACAGGTCACAGTTCCTCATAGTTGGTTTTCAGATTTTTCAAGTCGCTTGTGCCATTCGCTCGGCTCTTCTGGCCTTTGGCATTTTAAGGCAATCGAACAATGATATCCACTCCAAGTCTCGACAGCTCTGTATGTTTTTTTTTTTTTAATTTAAATATATATTTGTTGTTAGGTCATTAACATTACTTGTATCTTTTCATCGGCTACCAGAGCATATATAGTTTTTAAAGAATTCATTTCAAAGAAATACATATATATTAAAAAAAATATTTCATCATATCATTTGAAAAATTCTCTTACTATTTAATCTATAATCTTTTAGTGTTTTATCTACGATATCTTAAAGTTTTATGGAACTTTTTAATATAAAAGTTATTTATACTTTTTTTTCAATTTAATAAATTAAATACATTAGCTTTAAATTTATATATTGTAATGATAATACTTAATTTTGTTTTCATTTTAAGTTTTTAAGTGAGTCTTCTTATAGTTTTCCTAATTAATATTATAGTTTTAATTATGGTATTTTATTTGTCTTCTCCGTATCAAATTATTAACTGAATATTTTAATTCATAAAATATAAATATTAGATTATAGTTAGGAATGAATAATTGTGATAAAGAAAAAGTAATGAGAAGCCATGTATATCCATTACAATTATTACTAATAATAATATATAGTACTTGTTACTAATGGCCAACCTAATTTCTGCAAAAGTGATTGTAATTCTCAATTCCAATAAAATTTAATTTTATAACCCAGAGAGAAATAATCCCACACAAGCCCAAACTAATTATTCTACGCCTTATGAAATGCAAAACCAACTTTTGTGCATCTCATATATTTATATTTATACGTGTTAAAATTATAATTTCATTGCCCACGCACGGGTCAGCAGTCAACGGCTCAGAAAACCACCACATCATACCTAAAACCGGCAGGATTTCATCGCACCACCTTTCTGGCATAAGCTATTTCCGGACAATGTGGTCCGATGCCGACAACTGACACCCATGATGTACGCATGACATAAGCACCTGACACTTTTCGGAAGGTATCTTTCACCCATCTCACCTCTTTTGATATCGTTTTCACCCGTTGATTTACCTCCAGCATTTATCGCCATTAATTTAACAAAGCTGCACGATGGTTTAAAGTACTGTCAGAAAAGTCTTCCGATATGAAAGCTCCGCCGCTGGATTAACGCTGAGTCTCTCCGCCGTTCGATCTTCTCGAAAGGACACTGCTGTTTATACCTGTGCAAAGTACTTACGGGTCTGTCGAAATTAAATACACCATGGACCATAACCCATACGCTAAATTAATTCAATGTCATAATGTTTTGGTAGGGTTTTAATATTTCATACGGCAGAGTTAAAATAGGAGTATGGGCGTAAGTTTATTTTTATTATTTTTTTTTATATATGTTTTTTAATACAGCGTTGACCTTTTGTTATGTAAAAAAAAACAAAACGCACGGGGATTGATATATTGGTGTTATGTAATTGCACAAAAACAACAGGGGGTCTGCGGCACATATAAGAGAAAAATGTGTGAATCTCACATGGTGAGATAAGAAATTGGATTTGCAGCAGCGAATGGGATATAGAGATTAATTTTGTATTGCAGGGAGGAATGCACAGAGGTGCATGAATATATTTTTGGGTCTGTAATGAAAAAGGCGTTTTTTTTATGCAGCAGAGTAATTTTGGATTGAAATGTAAAGATTGCACAACAGTGCAGGAGGAGAAAGTAAATGAAGAAAACCAGTGAGTTGTTTTGTTTTCAAACCATGTATTGTTTCACAGCAGTGAAAAGGTAAACCTGTAACTCCCTGTAAGTTTTGTTTTTCACACAGCAGTGAATGTAAATGAAATATTTACACACAGAGGTGTAAAATTTCATAGGAGGCAGAGTAAGTTTTGTGAAAATGTTTTGGTGAATCCCTCTGAGTGAAAGAGGATGAATATGTAAGTGTTTTTGCTTAAAGAATATAAATCATTTTATGGTGGTGAAATACTCTTTCCTGTGTAATTATTTTTAAAAGACTTCTCTGAGTAAAAGATCCTGGTGTAAGGAAAACAGAGCATTGCCTCTGTGTTTTATATTTTGTGGTTTTGGTATTTTCCCATCCCAAACAGAAGAAAAATACCCAACAGTGGTATCAGAGCAGGCTTAGGCTCTTTGCAGGAGACAAAGAAGCTGAAGGGAGGAGTTCTTTTGGTTGCAGCAGTCAGTTGTTTTAAAACATACAGTCAAGAAGTTGAAGCATAGCTGAGGATGCAAGGAATGGCCAACACAAGCACTGGTATGGGTATGTTTAACACCCAGCTCCCACAGTTCAATGGGAAGAACTATGACTACTGGGCAATAACTATGAAAGCCCTGTTTGCCTCTCAAGATTTATGGGAAATAGTTGAAGATGGCTTTGATGAACCAGCAGATGAAACTGAGTTTAACAGATTAACTCAGGGAGAGAAAGACCTATTGAAGAGCAATAGGAAAAAGGATTCAAAAGCCCGTGTATTTTTGTATCAAGCAGTGGACCAGAGTATGTTTCCAAGGATAGCAGGAGCTAAGTCATCCAAAGTAGCATGGCAAACCCTCAAGACAGCCTATCAAGGCATGGAGAAAGTGAGGACAGCAAAACTATAGTTGCTGAGGAGAGATTTTGAGAATCTGTGCATGAAGGAGTCAGACAACATTGACTCATTCTTCACACATGTAATTGGTCTGATCACACAGATGAGGACTCATGGAGAAACCATTGAAGAAAGAAGGATTGTGGAGAAAATATTGAGGGTCTTACCCTCAAAGTTTGATGCTATTGTCACCACCATTGAAGAGACAAAGGATCTCTCAAACTTTTCAGTTGATGAGCTTCATGCATCACTGATAACTCATGAGCAGAGGTTGAGTAGAAATGAAAACTCATCTCTAGAGCAAGCTTTCAAGACCCAGATGTCCTTTGGAAGAGGAAGAGGTCAAAGCAAAGGAAACAAAAGAGGAAGAGGCAGAAGCCAGAACAGAGGTGGAAGGAACAGTCCAGCAAATGCTCAAGGAAGAGGCAGCAATTCAGATCAGAACCAAGGTCAAGGCAGCAGCCAACAAAGAGGACAAAATCATGCTCAAGGACAGAGGTATGAAAAATCCAATGTCCAATGTTATTATTGTAAAAAATATGGGCATTATGCCAATGAATGTAAAAAGAAGCAGCATGATATGAGTAATAGACAAAATGCAAATGTTACTAGAGAGAACATCAGCCAAACTAATGTGTTGTTAGCTTGTAACATGGCTGAAACAAATAGTGAAGACATATGGTTTTAGACTCAGGTTGCAGCAACCATATGACAGGAAATATAGCTCTCTTTTCTGCCCTAGATAAAAATATGAAATCAGAGGTCACACTAGGAACTGATAGCAAAGTGTCTGTTATGGGAAAAGGGGAGGTAAAAATATTTACAAAACAAGGAGAAAGGAAAACCATAGCAGATGTGTATTATGTCCCCGGAATGAGATGTAACCTCTTGAGTATTGGACAGCTTGTTCAAAAAGGGTTACAATGTTTATTTTGTGAATGATGTGTGTACCATCATGGATATACCACCCAGCAAGCGATGCATTGCTGAAGTGAGGATGACAAGGAACAGGATGTTCCCTCTCAAAATCAGGGCAGATTTGAGGAACAAAAATGTAATTGCAGCAGTGACCCAAGAGGCCTTCCAAAGCGTGCCAAAGGATGAGAATTGGTTGTGGCACTTGAGATTTGGACATCTCAATTTTGGAGGTCTAAATTTGCTAAGCAGAAAAAGAATGGTGAAAGAATTACCATTGATAGAGAAACCGGACAGCCTATGTGAAGGTTGCATATTGGGAAAACAACATAGAGAAAGTTTTCCATCAGGTAAAAGCATAAGGGCAAAGGCACCCTTAGAGATCATCCACTCAGATTTATGTGGACCGATGCAAGCAGCATCATTAGCAGGTAACCAATATTTCCTAACTTTCATTGATGATTTTACAAGAAAGACTTGGATTTACTTTCTCAAAAACAAAAGTGAAGTGTTTGAAAAGTTCAGAAATTTCAAGGCACTTGTGGAGAACCAAAGCGGGCTGCACATTAAAGTTCTCAGAACTGATAGAGGAGGTGAGTATATC
>APFE031563286.1:0-15939 GCA_000404065.3 Pinus taeda
GTTTCATCTCCTGAGTCTGACCCCAAATATTTTTGAATAGCTGCAGCAGTCTTCTTCTTCTTTTCCTCAGACTTCTTAGGTCTCAAGTCTGGCTGTAGAATCCAATAGTGCTCATCATCATGCCCCTCCCTTTTACAGTGAGTGCATGAAGCTTTGCTTTTTTGTGCAGTGTTATCCTTCCTTGCTTTCCACTTCTGCTTTCTTTTCTCCTTGCTCTTGCTTACAGTGGGTTGGGATGGTCCCCCAACTTCTGGATTCCCATTCTTTCCTCTAGCTTCTAGATGAGTAGCTTGTACAGATACCTCATCTATACTAGTGGGATTAAACATGAGGATGGTATGCGTCATGTAGCTGTGTAGACCACCAATGTACTTCAAAAAAGTCTCTGGTGAGTCTAATGAGATCCCTAGAATCAATGCTCTCTTTCTAAATTCTTGAGTATAGCCTTGCACACTTTTCCCTTTCAACTGCCGAAGAGTTTTCCAACTCATCATGGCTTGCTGCATGTAGGCCAATGGATAGAACTTCTTCTTAATCATAGAAACAAAGTCACCCTAGACAAAGATGGTCTTACCATGTCTTTTCATGTCAGCTTGGGTTCTGCCTTCCCACCAAACCAAGGCAGTGCCTCCTAGGCGTAAGCTTTCTAGTTAAATTTTTCTCTTGTCTGAGTTGATGTTATGCACTCTGCAATACACATCAATTTGTCTAATTCAATTGTCCAACTTTTGAGCATTTAACTCACCATCATATATAGGAAAATCAAATTTAGCATCTAGCTTAATCAAAGATGCTTTCTGATTATGCACAGGGCTCTTAGGAGGTGTGAGAAAGCTTTCCTCTTTCCCTTTTCCTTTTGAGTGGTCATGGGGATGAGACTCATCTTCTTCTTTATCTTGTTTAGAACCTGATGAATCTTCATCCTTATGCTTTCTAAAGCCCCTATACATTTCTTCTACCATGGACTTTATAGCTAGAAAACTCTCTATGAATTGTGGGTCTGGCCCCATAGAACCTTCCTCTGACATTGTCTTCCAAGGATAGACTCTCCCAATTTCAAGATTAGCTTCGACCAAATATCCTTCTCCTAATTTGAGCTTTGATCTAGTGAGCATTCAACAACTAAACCAACACAAGCTTGTCTAACCTTACAGCCTAGAGCTCTGATACCACTTGATCTGATAATCACCCTATGAGTGACCTCAGTTAAATATTTATTAAATGAGGGTATTACCGACTCGTATGTTGGTGTATGTCTATGTTATTTAAGCAATGGATTGATCAGATTGCCAATACATATACAATTGAATGGAAAGACAGTAGAGAAATACAATAAGAAAATACAAGAACACAAGAAATTAATCAGGAGTTCACCCTATTCTCTAGGGCCAGATCTCTGGTCCAGCTTTTAGTGGTGGCCTTGCTTTATTGTGTTTCAAGTAGAGAATTAAAATGCAGGAGCTCAATATGAGTCACCTAAAACAGATTTGCTTAGCAGGGTGGTTCTTGGATTCACCAATCCATTGCAGTGCATAGACTCATTTTCCTACCAGCTCTGTAACCTTCTAGTCTACAATGGAAAGAGATAAATGTGGTGCTCAGTCCGGACAGATTCCTCTATGGGATGGCTTGAATCTCTCAAGCTCTCTGGTGCTCAATGCTGCCGCTGGTGAGTTCAGCCCTCTGTCTCTTTTTGCTTTTGCTTTACTACCTTCTTCTCTGGTTTCTGACTCTCAGTGTTTAGTCCTCCTCTCGAGGTTCACTCTAACTGACTATAACTATGTATGATATCTCTATTCATGGCTTTTAGCCACTCGTTTCAAGGCCTATTTAGTTCCTCATCTGCCTCTGTCAATTCACCTTCTGCAGCTAAGCTTGGAGTTCCCTGTTCGGCGTCATCATGAACGCTCACGGAGTGACCACATGTCCTCCTCTAAACGATGCTAACTTTCTTAGGGTCCAACACTAAACCCCTTATTTATGTAAGAGGATCGAGTCATAGTTATAGTTAAGTAAAGAGTCAATAAAGCCCATATTAATAATTATAAGTGGTTAACCCGCGTTTAACGAAGGGACCACAATTAGTTGCAAATGGTCCATGGTATTAGATAAATGGTATTAATAAGAACCATGGTATTGCCCCATGGTATTGCATGTATGAATCCAATATAAAGGATAGAGACTCCCTTGGAGGAGCATCGTGTTTTATTTTGTAATTATGGTCAACTCTATTGGAGGTTGCCCCCTCGAAGAGGCAAGTGAACATTGCTTTTTGAATAATCAAATACTTGTTATTTTTGTTGTTCAATGTTCTAGGTATATTTCTTCCCATATTTGATATTTTGGTATCGTCGTGCAGGTGAAGAACATAACATTCTTAGAAGACCTCAAAATTTGGGAGGAGAGGCTTAAGATAGAGACTATGAAAGAGACAAATACAAGGAGCTATAATGTTTTAGGTAAACTTGACTCGAGGAAAGAGTCAATGTTGAAACACCAATTTCAACAAAAAATTAATTAACTCAAATCCAAAATTAGCCTATGGAACAAAAGCGCCTTTAGGTACATCTTTAAGGAGAGTTACAAGTTTGGAAAATAAATAAATAAGTTACCATAATACATCATTTAAGAGGGGTGCTGAAAAACCCCTGAAAAATGGGGATGAGAATATTAATATAGACATTAATGAAAGAGATAAATAGGAGGAGGTATAATGTATTAGGTAAACTTGGCTTGCGTAAAGAGTCATTAATAGTAATTTGGGGCCCATAGTTTTTTGGATGCCAATGGTTTTGTGCCCATGGATTGCATGTAATGATGCCTTTAAAAAGATTGAATAGCTTCATTGTAAGGTGCTAGAAAGGTGAGTAAGGAAGATCACTTGGCCAAGGACTAATTGAATTCCATTAACTAAATTTTTGTTTGGAATTGAGGTTTGGCCAAGATAAATATTGTGGATTGGGTGTCTATTATATTATTGTTTTTGATTTATTTTTTTCAATATCGATATATAATTTTTTCTCTAGCAGTAATAATTCTAAAATTTGGTAGTAGAGCCATATATCAAAGATAAGCCTTTATTTACAAGACTTTATATGGCCTCGTGAATAAAGCGTCGTGCATGGCTTAGGGTTGCTAGTGGTTTGATGTCGACAACCACGGTGGAAAAGTTGTACCAGTGGGATTTGGAGCTTGTCCACGTTATGGGTGTGTAGTTTTGGAGTCATCATATTAACATTAGGTGTTGTTAAACCATATGAAGGAGGGAAGTCGTGTGAAGGTTGTGGAACTGTGAAGAAATAAGAAAGTGATGAGGTTATCACTGAAACCAGCATGACAATGGAAATGATGACGAAAATAGATGAAGGGCTTTTAGGTAATGTTGCATAGACTTAGTTTCCAAGATGATGGAGTTAATCATGTTCCTCAATGCAAAAATATTTGGGGGTTGCGGGGATTCAAACTCACTACCTCAAAGGTTGGTGAAGGAAAACATGATATTGCAAGGCTAATCGAGGATCTGTTGGGGGATTCTAGAACCCATGAGTAATTTTTTAAAGGTTGAAATTATGCCCAGGCTGCTGTTGTGAGGTATGATAATGACATCTGGGGACATGGTACCACTGTCGAACATAGTGCGTTTGTTGATGGGGCAGTCAAATGCAAGAGCCACACGAGACTTGGGAATGAGTTAAGAGTAGCTTCAACCTAGCAAGGGAAGCTAATGTCAAAATATCTATGGTGGGGCATCTGCTAAGCAACAGCCATGACGTAGAAGAATAATCCAATGAGTGGATTGGACAAGTGGATCTGGATTATCTCCCTGCTGGAAGGTGGAAACGGCTCGCTTCAGTTATGAAATGTTGACCAAATTTAAGAGCTCGTGGAAAATTGTGATGTGGAGGTCGGTGTTTTCTTTTTCCATGGGTTGATGTACAAATTTGAGGTGGGGTGATGTAGCTTATATTGGTCATGCTGAAGTAAGGAAGGAAATTTGCAGGGGTGTTCTACGAGAAGGTCTGTATACCGTTTCTGAAAATTATCGACGGATTGTTGTAGCTACCACGGGCCACATCATTATTTTTAGATTTGACACAATTTGTAATTCTTATTCATGGCTACTAGGAAAAAATAGTGAGTGTCAACTAGTAGGTTGGATGGAAACGAGCTAATTAGAGAGGTTTCTTGCTAATTGAAGGTAATTCCACGTAAAGTGTGAGCTTCAATAGTCACGGGATTTTGGATTAGGTTCACTGATGAAAAGGTAAAGCACATGATGATGTTTGCACGGTGGTGGAGGCGATTCTTTCATTTTTGGGCTAGAGGTCAATAAAATGGCACACAAAAGGAATAGTGTAGTTACATAGGGAACAAACAACTAGGTTTGTGTTTGGCAATGGTGTTTGATATTTGATATTGTGAGGTGTTAGGGAGGTGAGATGTGAAGGTTTCCTTGAGCATTTTCGCAACGATTATTGTAAGGTGCTAGGGAGGTAAGCGTTGAACGTTCACTTTGGCTACTTTCGCAATAAATTTTGGCCAAGGATTGATAGAATTTCATTGGCTGAGTTTTCCTGAAGTTGAACTTTTCAGAGGGTAAATTATGTACATTATGTATATGTTTTATTATTCTGGTTGATTTATTGTTTTCACTATAGGTAACAATTTTTCCTCACTATAAGAAACAACATAACAACATATCTTGCATCTCCATCTCTATCTTTGTGATCTCTAACTACAACACCATTGCCTTTGGCACCTTAATTTTTTTCCATCCAACCTCAATAATCTAACCAAAATAGAGTGGTTGAGAATACAATAGTTTATTAGGATGACAAATTTTGTGGTTTTTAGAAGAAATAGTGTGTCCAACGTGGCAGGTATTGAAGACTCATGAGTATTTTTATTGACAAGAAAAAAGCCCTATGACTTGGATTTGGGATTGTGGTTTTATTATAGTTGTTGCAGATGCATCTCCTTTGTTTCACTTGTTTGTGGGCTAAGAATGAGAATAAGGAAAGAAGTTGTGGGGTTGGGAAACATTTTGGCAAAGTGTTTGGAAGGTCAAACAAAAATCGATGGATGTAGTAGTTGTTTGACAAGTGAAGGAATAAGATAAAAGGTGATGAAAACCATATGTTTGGAAAGGCAATAAACATGCTATGATGTGGTCACTCATAAAGTGGAAGATAAGATGACGAAGAGGAGCTTGGGCCTCCCAGAGAAACCAGAATTAGAATTACAAGGCAAGAGAATGTGCTAGGAACATAATAATAATAATAAATTATTATAAGAGAATGTGCTAGGAACATAATAATCATAATAAATTATTATAATTGATTTCAAATCTTCTAATGCATGTAATTGGGGATACCACTGTAATACCTTGTAAGGCATATGTATCCGTGAGAAAATATTGGTAAAGCATAGTGTTACAATTAAGTGATAGGGGGCATGCTCGGTTAAAATCACCCATTGACAGGGCTAAGGGATAGAGTGAGTGGGGTAACTCACTTGGATGGTTTGGCTAGATTTAGTCAAGGAAACCCTAAGTTAAGGTATAAGTGGGGATTTTTAGGTAAACTTGACCTGGGGAAAGAGTCAATCTTGATTGTGTCAATAGTAGTGGTTTTGGGCCCATGTTTTTTGGTTTTCCATGGATTTTTTCCCATGGATTGAATGCAATGGACCCTTTAAAAGGCTCTATGGAGCTCAATTGTAATGGGCCAAGGGAGGTGACCAAGGAAGCCTCACTTGGTTGGGTTGGTGTAGGTTTTGGCCAAAAACTAATGAAATTCCAATGGTTGTCTCCTCAATGTTTGTTTTTTCCTAGGGTAACCTATATGCATTGTGTGTTTCGTTTTTGGTTAATTTAATTGTTGCTTCCAACAAATAATTTTTTTCTCTCCGTCACTTCTACATAATGGAATAAAAAATAATGAATACGATAGATAAGGGAGGAGGTCAAGAACACTAGAATTTTCCATAATTTATTCATGAGAGAAGAAGCAAAAGCAACATTGCCTTCCTCAAAATGTTAACATGGAAGAATCTTGAGGAGCCTCATGATACTAAAAATGAGTTAGAAAGTCACTTCAAAGAACTCTTAGAATACTCAACAATTGATTAGGAAAGTTTTATTTTCTTGATTGTGGGTATAGTTCAATCTTTAGTAACTCCTTAGAAAAACCATAGTTTTGCATGACCCATCTCAATTGAAATGGAAAGAGTAGTTAAATGAATGGTTGCAAAGAAATCTATGAACCTTTATGGTTTCACAATTTATTTCTTTCAAGCTTGTTGGAACCTTCAATGACAAAGAGGTGTGCGAACATGGTCAAATAATTATGAACCTTAGGTAATACCATTCAAGATTTCAATGTAATCATCATCACCCTAAAATGGAAGGGGAAATAGGTGAACACAACAAATAACTTATAGCTCATTTCCTCATGTACCATCATTTACAATATCTTTATAAAGGATATTTCTAACAAGCATAAACCCATTTTAAAGAATACTAGGAAGGTGGTTTCATGGAAGGAAGACATTATTGATGGTACCATCCTAGGCCATGAATCCATTCATTCCTTAAAAGTAAACAAGAACCTAGATATGTTTATAGATATTGATATGTCCACTTACATTAATATAACCAAGGGATTGATATTCCAAACCCAAGGGATTGATACTATAAACCCAAGGGAATATAAACCTTAGGTTTTAAGGTAATAATCCCTTGAGTTTATTATCCCTTGGGGTTTTAGCAATAACCCCTTGGTTTTATTATTCTATTGGATTTATAGTATCAATCCCTATAGTTCATTAACCCAATGGTTTATATTCATATTAAGTAATTTCAAATTAAATAATAATAAATAACATTTAATATTAACTAATAATTATTATAAACAAATAATAATTATTAATTATAAAGATATTACTAATATTTTTACTGCAATAGTATCATTAATATTAGATCTATATCCTTAATATTTATCAATGATTTTGAACCGGAATTATAAGTGTGTTTGCATTTGAAATTGATATAGTGCCAATATTGATGTACACGCACATTATTATTAATGATGAGTTTGTATTGCTAAGTCCATAAGTTAGTAACAATTGTCTAAGTAAGTAGATAAAATAATTAAATTATTCACATTATATCTAATATTCAACTTTAAAATGTGATTTTATGTTTTGTTTTTCATCATGGAGTGATATGATTTTTAATTTGATAACAATGTTACATAAATTATATTTTTAATATAAAAATATTTGTTATATAATTTTAAATTTATATATTCAATCGTTTAAAATTACAATTATACCTTTTAATCAATTTTAAATATTAAAATGTGATATTAACAATTATAATAGAATTTTTTTTTGTTTATTTTAGAATTAAGTTTTCAAAATTTAATTTAACAATTAATAATTTTTATATGGAACTAAGGATTTGACCTTCATAAAATATTTTGTAATATTTCTTTTATAGCATTCACAAATAAAAAAATAAAGATATACATTATTACCATTTATGCATTTTATATCTTTTTAAATAGTGATTAAGATATAACTAGATGCCAGTTCAATTTTATTAAAGAGTTGAGACAAATTTTTATTAACAAGTAATTGGCATAAATAAAGATGAAAACAATTTTATTTTTTTTTATGTGTTTGTCTATATATATATTTATAGATAAAGTGTTGCTATATATATATGAGTATAGTTTTTTATCAAGAATTTAATTTATATGGATAATATAGTTTTACCCACTTTTAATCAAATGTAATAGATATCACTATTATTTTTACCATTTAATTGATAAGGATACTATATTTTTACCTATTTTTAATGAAATTTGAGATAAAATGAATACACAAGCCCTATAAAGTGACTGATTAGACTATTGGATACCAAACACAAGGATGTTACTTGTACTTACCTTATACACCAATAACAATGATAAATAGAATAATTAAACTATGTCATATTTAGATGATACTTAAGAGACATCTTTATATCAATTTCAAATTCCTAGAATACCCCAAAATTTTATGATTCTCAAAATGATGAATTGTCTAACCAATTAGATTGTGGGCTTTTCTTATTATCTATAATTCACATATGTTGAAAAGATATAGGCATATTCTAGTATCTATTTTTACACTTTATTTATTCATTTACCTCATAGATCCCTTTAGTTGTCGTTCTTTCATTTTGAGATAATCTTGTATTCTACAATAAAAATACCATCCCTTTCATTGTGTCTGCATTCTTGGATTTTGGTTGTGTGGTTGAAGGTGATATGGACAAGCGGGTGAGACCTGATATAATTTCTTCAATTTCTAGCTGAATTCCTCCTTTTTCTTCAACAAGTGTATCATTCATCTATTGACAACTTCGTGAGTTTTCCTCTAATACACTCCAACCTTCATTATCGGCACAAAACATATCATAAGCCAGCTTTTTCTCTATCATAACTATAATCCCATAGGAATAATAGTGATAGAATATCGTTGCTTTAAAACAAGCGAAAATGTATTTAAACACAAAACACATGCGCAGAGGACTTTCGTTCCAAAGGAATGAAAATACACTATCGGGAATTTTAATCCACTATAGTATTAATTTAAAAGAATTACAATATCAACACTTTAATTACAAGAAATGTGTTTAATGAAATTAACACTATTGACAGTTTAATATTGGCCCTTCCAATCTCCTGCCTCTGATGCAATCGGAGATTGCAATTCCAATGCTCCCAATACAAGGCTCCTCCGCTCCAAAATTGCGATGCAATAATAATCACGGACGAGATATGTTATTAAAGCCTCCCTATAATGTTTCGACTTTGCTAGTGTCGCACTATCAGAATTCAACATTCCAACGGTTCAGCTCTTTCCCGATCCCACTAGCAATGTGATAAAGTTTTCGGACCCGATGAGGGTATATTCTCTGTGCCATAAAACTTCAAGTATGGAATTTTGTTCCGGCTCAGTATTTCATGATTTCTATATCTAAAACATAGTTTTACCCACAGAACTCAACTAAAGAAATTAAAGAGCTAGCCTCACTGATATGAATGAAAAAAACAATCTAAAGGCTTCAACCAAAATATTAATTGGAAATAAGCTTAATTCATTGGTATTCAGACTCAGAAGAATGCCTTAAAATTGATACACACGTCCAATTACCATTCAATAGAGAACCATAAAATCATATGCATAGAGAGAGGCCTTTTTCACATGATAATGCTTTCGTGCTCTCTAACTGAGAGCATCTTGTTATTTCATTTTATAAATAATAGATAAGCTCTCTCTGTCATTATCCAATACAAAATCATGCCTTCTACATAGAGCGATTTAAAGAAATTGTGCATAAAGCTTGTTACAACTTATCCATAAACGATAACTATAACATGATTTTATTCTTAATTCTATCCTTATTTTAAACTAGAAAAGCATGGAAATCGTTGGCTAAAGGACCCCACTCCTTTGCCTATAGATTTTTTTGGATTTTTGGAATAAGTTTAAAGATTTTCCCTCCCAGTCTCATGCTCCTGCATTAGACTCCTGAGGAAAAAATTCTTCATGGGCTCCTATCCATGAGTTCATTTGTAGAACTACCCAGTTTTTGTATCATGTCTTTTGTAACCGAAGTAGCTTGAATGGTTGGGTGATCCTTCCACTTTACCAAATACTAGAAGTGTTCTCATCCCCTTGTTTTCTTAAACACCTTATTGTACAAAATTCTTTCTTGTTTCAATTCCTTTGTTGTGGGTAACTATTTTACCCAATCAATCTCTTGTGTCTCTTGATCTTATGTTGTATCATCTGAAGTTTCACCTTCATAACTGTACAGGTCTGTAACATTAAAAATTGGTGATATTCCAACATCAAGGGGTAACTCAATCTCATAGGCATGTGCAGAAAATTTCTTCAACACTCTGCACGGTCCAATTTTTTTGAACTTTAATTTATTATACTCCCTCTTTGGAAACCTCTCCTTTCTGAGATGTGCTAAAACCAGATCTCCAAATTCAAAGTTCACCTCACTTCTTCTCATGTCTTCTCTAGTCTTGTACTTGATGTTGCTATCCTACAGTTGTTGTTTGAGTTGTTCATCTATTTCTTGCATTTCTTAAGCAAAATCTTCACCCTATGCACTTCTCATCTCTTATTTTCCTAAGTTTCTTAACTCAGGTAATCCTCTTGGATGCATTCCATAAACAATATGGAATAGAATTTGTCATGTAATCCTAATAGGTGAGTCATTATATGCATATTCATCTTGTGCCAACACTTGATCCCATTGCTTTGAATGTTCTATAGTAATACTCCTTAAAAGATTGCCCAAACTCCTGTTAATAGCTTCAGTCTGTCCATCAGTTTGTGGATGATAGGAAAAACTAAAACTTAATTTAGTTCCCAATTTCTTCCGTAGAGTCCTCTAGAAATGTCCAACAAATTTGAAATCAATATATGAGATAATACTCTTAGGCCACCCATGCAATCTTAACCTCCTTAAAAAACAAATTAGCAATGTGAGAAGCATCACTAGTCTTATAACATGGAATAAAGTGTGCCATTTTTGAAAATATGTCCACCACTACAAAAATTGAATCATTACCTCTTTGAGTGTTTTCGTAATCCCAAAAGAAAATTCATACCTACCATATCTCAAGGCCTATCTAGAATTGGTAATGGGATATACAAACCTATGTTTTGGCTCCTTCCCTTTACATATTGATAGAACATGCAAGTTTTCACATACTTCTCCACTTCAAATTTCATTTTTGGCTAGAAATAAAGTTTTTTTTAACTACGCATAAGTCTTCTCTACACCAAAATGTCTTGCAAGTCCTCCCCTATGTTTTCCTTTGATTAAATTCTCCCTCATAGAAAAATTTGGTATGCATAGCTGATTTTTCTTAAAAAACAGTCCATCATGTAAGAAGAAATCCAACCATTTACTCTTATCCATCAAAATAGGATCTTTACAAGTGTCAAATGCCTCTTTAAAATCTGGATCTGTTTCATACAATTCTATAAGAACATCAAAATCCAACACTTGGATCTGACTCTCTTGATATAATACACTCCTCCTACTTAAGGCATCTGCAACTTTATGGAAACCTTGAAGATACTCTACCCCTTTAGAATGTTTCTAGTTGAGCTTTGGTTGCTGCATAATATACTATAGTGCATGGTTATCTGAGTAGAGGGTAAATTCTTTCGACATTAGATAATGCCTCCATTTCTTTAATGAATTTACAAATGCATAGAACTCCTTATCATAAGAAGAATATTTATTTTTGGAATCATTTAGCTTTTCAATAAAATAAACTATTGGTCTATCTTCCTAACTCAAGACACCTCCAATAGCTTCTCCGCTGGCATCACACTTCACTTGGAAAGGCTTACTAAAATCAGGTAAAACCAAAATAGGCTTTTCAGTGATTTTCTTCTTTAACAACTGAAAATTCTTTTCAGCTTAGACAATCCATATAAATGGTTGTTTTTCCTTCTTTATGGTCTCAATAATAGGTGCATTAATCTTACTAAAATTCTTGATGAACCTTCTATAAAAGCTAGCAATACCATGAAAGCTTCTTACCTCAAAAACACTTTTGGGTGAAGGCCACTCCATGATTGCCTTGATCTTATCTGGATCCATATTTAGCCATTTAGTAACAAAACCTAAGTACACTAGCTCTTCTTTCATGAATGAACACTTCTTCAAATTTAGCAATAAGTTCTCCTAATGTAGCCTTTGTAAGACATAATTCAGATGCCCCATGTGTTCCTCCTTCGACCTACTGTAAACTAATATATCGTCCAGATATACCATTACAAATTTATGAATCAAATCTTTAAAAAATTCATTCATGAGTCTCATAAACATATTTGGTGCATTTGACAACCCAAAAGGCATTACTCTCCATTCATTCAATCCCTCATTTGTGTTAAAAGTAGTTTTCCACTCATCCCCTTCTCGTATTCTGATGATACCCACTTTTATGATCTAGTTTTGAAAAATACTTTGCTCCACTCAAGCGATCCATTAAATCTTTAATTCTAGGTAAAGGAAATTTGTACCTGATTGTGATTTTATTTAGGGCTCTTGAATCTGTACACATTCTCCATCCTACATCTTTCTTTGGACTCAACACCATTGGTACTGCGCAAGGACTCAAGCTTTCTCTGATCAGCCCTTTGTCAAGCAATTCTTGCACCTGCTTTCTAACCTCTTCATTTTCCATAGGAGTCATTCTATAAGTTACTTTGTTAGGTAGACTTGCTCCAGGAATCAAATCTATATGATGGTTAATTCTTATAATGGGTGGTAACTCATTAGGCAAATCATCAACAATAATATCACAATAGTTCTCGAACATTTCTTGAATTTCAATGGGTAAATCAGAAACTTTAGTAGAAGTCACTATTACCTTGTCCTTGTAAATTATAGCAAAATTTACCTCATTCTCTTCAATCTTGCATTAGTCTTCTTTCTTGGTACATCTTCTTCTTGCAGAGGCAACAACGTATGATTGACACCATCCTTTCCAAACTTTTAGGTGTTTATTTTCCAATCATTCATGGATCCTCTTTCATATTGCCAAGGTCTTCCAAGCAATATGTGACACACATCCATTGGAATCACATCACATGCAATTTTATCTTTATACTTACCCACCTGAAATTCCACTTCACACTATTCATTCACTAATAGTTGATGTCCCTTTTGTAACCATCACACCTTGTAAGGTATTGGATGTTTCATTGTCATCAGCTTCAATTTCTCCACCACTTCTATAGAGAGAAAATTATTAGTGATGCCACTATCAATGATCATATGACAACATTTCCCTTGAACTTTACACATGGTTCTGAGTAAGGTCATTCTTTGTGATTGTACAACTATCTCCTTTGCTGGCTTAAGAAAAACTTTATTAACTACCAAATATTTTCCCCTCTCTCGTATATTTTTTTCTTTTACCACTATTGCTACTTGTGCGTCTCCCTCAACTAGATCAAAAATTTCATTCCTCTCGCTTGTTCTTGCATTCTCTGGGCATTCAACAACTCTGTGTCCCAGTTTGTTAAATCTGTAACACTTATTTCTCTTCCTCTTCCTCTAACTCCTCTTCCTCTAGAAAAACACTCTACCTCTTGCATCACCTCTTGTGGGTGCATGTTGGGTTGAGATACTGCTAGCTCCACCTTGAGGTGTTGTAGATCTTCCTCTACCATCTTGACTTTCCCTTCCTCTGAAAGTACCTCTCTCTCTGGCAGATTCCTTCCTCATGAGTTTTTCTTCAGCTTCGAGTGCTATCCGATAAGATTCCTCTATTGTTTTAGGAGACAATATACTTACCTCATCTTGAATGTCCATCGTAATGCCATTCACAGATCTAGCCACCTTCTCATCTATATCTTGGGCTTCTCTAGCTCTTATGCATACCTTGTAGAATTCCTTTGTGTATTCTTTCACTCTCAAAGACCTCTATCTAATAATTTGTATCTCTATGAATAAGGTTTACTGATAATTACTTGGTAGAAACTTACTTCATAGATTTTCTACCATCCTGCTGCAATTCTTGATAGGTTTCTTGCCAAGTCTCTTTCTTTCTGCCTGCACACCATCCCACCAAAGCACTGCATGGCCTTTTAGCTTAGTGACAACAAACTTTACTTTCTTCTCATCTCGTGTTTCTTCATAGTGAAAGAATTCTCCATACCATTAATCGAGTATATCAATTATTTTGGATTCAGTTCTCCTTCATATATTGAAACCTCGATCTTTGGCCTAGCTATGGATCTCAACACTGACAGGAAGAATCTCATCTCAGGAGTAACTGCTACAGCCTCCTCCTCTACAGCTTCAACCTCAGGTTCACTAACATCTCCATCATCTATGTAGCTTGAGAACCAAATTGATCACCTCGTGGGCTACCTTTCAACAGGCATTTTTAGACAAGTATGGCAATGACAAAACCCCTGCTGCCTTAGTCCTTGAACTATCCTGTTTGAAAATGGAAATCAAATAAAAGGTTAAGGATTTTAATATCTGGCTTAGCACCTTGTTCAATAGAATCCTGGCCACCACTAAACCTACAGAAGAGGTGCTCATGGAGTTCTACATCACTGCTCTCCCTGTCCCTACTGCGATGTGGGTCAAAAGGAGTAACACATAGACCTTACAAGGTGGCACCAATGAAGCAGTAAAAGTTGATAATGAAATAATCAGTCTCACAACATGGCACCATACAACTGGAGAAAAGAAAGCCTCTCAAGCATCCAAGAAGAATAATAGGAATGATAACAAAGGGGCTGAAACCAAAGGCAAGGACACCACAGATGTGGAAAGTTTGCATCAATTCATTAAGAAACTAACAAACACAATCATCAATATGAAAAGGAATCATGGAGAGAGTACTGGTGGTAGTGGAGGAGACTACAACAATAGAAAGCCCTTCAAGCCTTTCTATCGTAAGAAAAAAGAAGGTGGGCATGGTCAAAATGCACTACCTGCTCCACCCAATGAAGGGAATTTAAACACATAAGAGTTCGCTCTTATCGAATCACTCCTCAACCAAGAAGATCCTAGAGCGGAGCTAAAGCCAAAACAAGAAGGTGAGGAAGAATACCAAGTAGAAGAGCCCTTGGAGGAAGAATCCCAATTCAACGTGCTGTGGGACTCCTATACAAATGAGAATGATGGTGACCAAGGAGACAGTATGGCAGAAATCCACACTAATGAAATCCACACAAGAAGCAAAGGGCCACTTGTATGTGTGATGAAGCTTGTAGATCATACCAAGAAAGATACCCGCCCTGTGAAAGCACCTGCTCCCAAAGTTCTTGTCGAGAAGAGTAGTTGTGGTGGTCAATCCAAGAATACCCCTGTTGCAAACCATCCAGAAAAGGAGAATGCATCTCCCACTGTAACGAAGGATACTCGAGATGGTAAACTCCCACATAAGAATGGAAAAATGGGTATGTTTACTCTACCCTATCTTCTTTATAACATTGATTACAATATTGTGGATGATCTTAAGTAATCTAGGGCTAATATCACATATTTTGATTTGCTGAAATTAACGGAGCAAAGAGATTTGCTATAGAAAGTTATAAATGAGAGAAACTCCAAAGCTCCCACCATCCCAAGAAACCAATCAAGAAGTCAGTGTCCAGACTTGTCAACACCTCTGTTGCAGCCCAAATGGCATCAGCTATGGAAGCCACTCTAACCAAAATGAATAAAAAGCCCCAATATATCAATACAACCATGATAGGAAGAAAGTCAAGATCCATGACCACACCTTTCCTTATCACATTTGAAATCCTCAACATGAGTGTGCACAATTTCTTGGTAGATTTTAGTGTGTCATCCACTATGACACCTTATGTTGTTGCGAAAAGACTACATGCAATACCTAATAAAATTGGGACCCAAATTATGCAATTAGACAAGGAAAATGTGAAAGTAATTGGAGAATTGAAAGATGTGTGGATTCAGATGGCTGCTAAACCACAATACACATAAGTCATTGATATAGTGATAGTTGATATACCCGAAGCCTATGGAATGTTGCTTAGTAGGGATTGTTCAGCAAAACTCAATGGATACTTCTCAACTGATTGGTCCCGCCTCTTGCTGCCTCAGAAGGGAAAAGGTGATGTGTTGAGAGTTGACTCTGAAAGATACATGAAGTATGTAGTAATGTAACTAAATGATCCTAATGAACCTGTAATGTTTACCAACTCCATCTTTGGGAACTATAGTTTCAATGTTTATGCTACAGAAACCCATTTTGGAGAATTTGATGCAGAAACAATTGAAGAAACTTTGACATACACATAGTTGGAAATTCCATCACATAATCCGACTGATGAACGATCCTGTACTATAGTAGATGATAGGAC
>APFE031563293.1:3459-19732 GCA_000404065.3 Pinus taeda
GCAAATCTGACCATAACCATAATTCATGATGTGCTTTCTCATTGGTCTAGTAATCTTCCTAAAGTTTTGTATCTACAATTGGACAACACTTGCTGTGAAAACAAAATTCAGGTTGTTTTTGGATATTTAAACATGCATGTTGAATTGAGAATTTTTCAGAAGGTAAAGGTTGGTTTCCTTCTTGTTGGGCACACTCATGACCATATTGATCAGATGTTCAGTCATTTTTCAGTCACATTGAGGAGGAAGGAAGCTAGGAGCTTGCCATCATTAATTGAATGTATTAAGAAATCATATATGCCAGAGCCTATTTTTGATATGTTGGAACAAACTGTTGACATGCAAAGGTTTATTATGGGATCATATGGTGAGGGGAAATGCATTGAACAACTTAATGACATTAGCTTCTAACTTCAATTTCGTATCAAAGAAATTTATGGGAAAACACTAATATGGGGCAAGAAGTATTCAACTACTACATAATGGGCACCATCATCAGGTTTGCAATTTTTGAAGTTCATTCCAGATCATCCAATATTTTCATCGAAAATATTGTTATTACAGTCAGTTGGTGAAGTTCATAATGCATGCAAACAAATCAGAGATATAAATTATTCTGATTGCCTAGAAGAAATTAAAAAAAGTATTAGATATACATATGAGTACTTTGACATTGTTGATTCAGTTTGGTGGGAGTCATTTTCCAATAATCAAAGTGATATCATTTCAACAAGAACAAATGAAGATATACCTTTGAAAAATCCATTTATTTGGCCACAAAATGTGTCGAATGTACATGAGGAAATAAACATTGTTGAACAGCAACAATCTCAAGGTATAATTAATTCTTCACAGGTAGAGGAAAGAGAGATGTATTTTGGTTCCAAAAGCTCTCGTGCACAACGTGAAGCCATGGAAGACCTTTACAGGGGTTCAGTCCAGGATATTAAAGAGGGTTGCATGATCGTAGTGCTAGCAGATGGAAATCTCAATGGCTATCCATTCTGGGTTGCTAAAGTTATAAAGGTCTTTACAGAAACTGAGGATGTTACAAGTGTTGAAGTACATTGGTTTGCCACAAATACACACCCATTCAGTGGTGTGTATAAGCCAGAGATGGTAGTTGACAAAAAAAAATGGCGGAAAGAGAAAAAGAAAGTGTACAAATATAAATCATCGCCACACAGACATATTGAAATTAGAGGATGTTGAAATACTTGTTTATGACTTCAATTTAACAAAGAGGGGAACTCTTCACTTCAAGACGATAGAGATTCTGAAAAGGTTGTTACCAGAAGGAACAGTATTGACATGGGAGTCTGCTGAAACCAGTCGTAGATCTAGAAGAATTTTGAAACTTGAAATGATAGGCATGCATGTGGACTCAGATGGGGCACTAGTTGATGAAAGAGAAAAATATGGAACATCTTCATCAACATCCAGTCACTCATCTGAAGATGTGAATTCTGATGGTGTGCAAGAAAAGATGAGTGATTTTGAATAATTGTTTAAGACAGTTTATCTAACTGATGTATGCATCGTATCTTGAAGTAAAATTTTTTATTTCCATATGGTGTTAAATGAGAAGTTATGAGTCATTTTTATGTTGTTAGATCATTTTACTAGCATTTTTTTTAAATTTTGAAGATTGACCCTAAAAAAAAATCATCGTTCCAATATAATCACTTTTTTGTTTTCAAGCTATATTTTGCACAAAAATTTTGTTTTCACTTCCATTTAAAACATGTTCAAAATTGTCCCTAAAAAAAAAACCATCGTTCCAGTATACACACTTTTTGTTTTTAGCACTGTTTTTGATGTTTTTTTGGCCTTTTTTGGCCAAAGTTCCCGTTTTGAGTTTATAGTTCCTGTTTCAAAGTTTACATTGTTAAGACCAAAACCAGACTTAAAATAGGGTTGAAATCGGGATTATCATGGTGTTGTTCCAGCTTTGAGTTTTTTGTGCATAATTTTAATGCAAGGTTGGTGGTTGGCCATGTGGCTTGAGCCTTCATTTAAGTGAATGGCCTATCGACTCTTTCAATTGTTTGTTGTAATTATAAATTTCACTATTAAATTTTTGTGTAAATTACGATGTAGATTAGCAATTTTCATGAAGTTTTAATCAAAATCACAAGACTCAAACCTACTCTACTACTCTACGGAAAGTAATTCACAATTTAGAACAAAAAAATTTAGACATGCAATAAGAAATCACACACATGCAATGAGTATTTTTCCCGGGGAAAGAAAACTACTAAAATACCCAATGCCTACTTGCATTAAATCATAGTAATAGAGATGTATTACAATTTTTTTGTTCAACTAAGCACAACCTGCAAGTTCATAACCTATCTCTCTTGCTCATTGAAAGGCTATGACCTAGACTTAGTCAACTTTTTTCCTCTACTTGAGCTCATATTTCCTTGCATTCTTCCTTGAGGAATTAGGCCCCTCTTATTTAGGAAGTTCCTCAAATTGATTGTGCAATTCCTTTAGGTTGATCCTCTGGCTACATGCAACACGTGTACACTCAAGAGTAGTCAGCAATTGATGTTACACTACCTTGGAATCTCCACCTCAACTAGGCAACTCGAATTCTCTACATGCACTAGCTATTTTGGGTTGATTGATAAGTTAGCTGGATGATCATTGATTTTGGCTGAAGTTCCACTGCTTAACTGACATTCCACTAGTTCCTCCAAAAGTTGGAACTAGTTTAACTGAAAACAACCTGAGATAATTGAACTTGATTGCTACAAATTAGAAATCACACATGTAGAACTGAACTCTAACTCCTCCAACTCAAATTTACTGAGTAAAATGGGTGATGCAAGCCATGTCATGAAAATTAACATCATCCAAGTTGTCTGTTGATGTGAAAATTCAAATTTTATCAATTTAATCAAGGAAAAATCAAATTGAGAATTTCTTGTTGCATTTTTCAACAGTCCCTCTCAGCAAGAAAGGGATTATAAAGCACCCCTATCCTGTATCTATGGAACTCGAACATTCCTCTTGACAATGCATTCGTCGAAATGTCAGCATCTTATTCATTTGTTGGAATACACTACAACAACATTATTCGCCTTTGTACATAGTCTCGTAAATGATGATACCAGATATCTATATGCTTGGATTGATCGTGAAAAATAGTATTCTCAGAGAGCTTGATGCAACTCTAATTATCACAGAAGATCACAGTTGGATCCATCATCTAACCAAACAATCCAACAAGTATCTTTCTCATCCAGATCAGCTCAATTTTGCTTGACTTGTAGCCATGTATTCTGCTTCTGTCGAACTGAGCATCATAGATCTTTTCTTTCTGCTGTACTAAGACAAAGATGCAGACCCAACACTGAAAATTCCACCTAATGTACTCTTCAAGTTTGATGGACTCCCTACCCAATCTACATTTGTGAAGCCACACAACTTCACTCCCTCTGTCCATTTGTACCATAGTCCAAACTAGGTAGTGCCTTTGAGGTATTGTAAAACATGCTTAGATTCCATCCAAACTAATTTGGTTGGCTTAACCATAGCTTGGCTCAATTTTTTGATTGTGTACCACATATCTATTCATGTGCTCATAAGGTACATTAGTGAACCCACTAGCTATCGATAAATGGTAGCATCCACTTCCTCACCTGAAGTGGCATCCTCCTTCCTCCAGTTGGTGGCTAGATGTGTCTCCATGGATTTGTAACTCTCCATGTGGAATCTCACTAGTATCTAATTTTCATACTTGCCTTGAGAGACAAATTGTTTCAAGGAAGTTGTACATGAGACCCATGTCCTTCATTTCAAATTCTCTTGTAAGGTCCTCCTTGTAATATCTAATTATTTGTTCATCACTAGTTAAAAACAAATCATCGACATATAAGACAATAATAAACAATTTACCTTCTACCAAGATATGATATAGTTTTGCATCTGCTTCATTTTTGGTGAAGCCAAAACTGGTGAGATAGCTATTGATCTTGGTGTACCATGCACAAGGTGCTTTCTTGAGACCGTACAATGCTCGCTTGAGTTTGCACACATGAGACTCTTGATCAAAAGTCTTGAAGCCTTCTTCTTGCTATATGCACACCTCATCCTCAATAAATCCATTGAGGAATTTTGTTTTTACATCCATCTGATGGATATTCCACCCCATTTGTGTAGTCAGAGCAAGAATTGATCTAATCGATGAGTACTTTGCTACAGGAGTATAGGTCTCCTCATAGTTAATCCCCTCAACTTGAGAGTACCCCTTGGCCACAAATATGGCCTTATGCTTCTCTATGCTTCTATCTGTTGTATGTTTTACCTTGAAGATACATCTCTAACCCACAACCTATTTGTTTGTTGGTCTTAGGACCACTTCCCAAACATTGTTCTTTACAATGGATCCATATTCCTCCACCATTGCATCAACCCATAAAGCATCTTCGACGACTTCTCAAGGTGACAGGGTATTTGATCTAGGTGGATATTGATGGCCACCTCGCTATTCCACTTGGACCCACTCCATTATTTCTTCCAATTTCCTTAATTGTATCAAAATTTACTATATTTTGCAGTTTTTCGGGTCCTGAACTTTTGAAGCCATTTTTAGGTCCTAAAAGATGCTTTTGGGGAAAACAGATAAATGTGTGTCTTCGACTCATGTTTGCAGTCAAAATTTATAGTCCTCATATAGATATTTCTAACCAGGTATCGTGCACATCAAACAGAGATTGTATGCCAAAGTTACGACCCCAGAAATTGATGTACCAATTTAACCCAATGGGGCCCATAGTTTTGGCACTTCATCTCCTATGGTTAGGTTTTTGGATGTTTAGGGTTTTTCATTGCTTGTCGATAATAAATAGGCCTTTGAGTTTCATTGTAACACAGTTGAAAAGGTATGTAGTCACAAAATCTCTTCTCAAAGATAAGCTATCATCGCCTGAGCTAGTTTATTTCCATTTTACATGTAAACAATTTTCACTATGTTATTAATGAATTGAAGTTTTGTTTCCATTGTATCTCTATGTTTTTGTTTACATATGTAATTCATTTCATTCCTTCATAAATCTAGATTAGTATTATCGCAAGTTTGTTAAGAATTATGGGAGAATAACAACACCTCTAACAACATTACTGTGGAAAGTTGCACTTTCTTGGACTCCAGAAGAAACTAAGGCCTTTGAAGACCTTAAAGAAGCAATGTGTCAAGCACTGGTCTTAGCTACGTCAAAATTCATAAAAACATTTATTGTGGAATGTGAGGCCTCAAGAAATGGAATTGATGATGTTTTAATGCAAGAAGGAAGAACGTCATCCAATCAAAGAAAAATATTTACACAAACCTAGTTATGAGAATGAAATGTTGGAAATACTAAATGCACTAAAGAAATGGTGACCTTACCTAATGGGAAGAAACTTCAAGGTAAAAACAGATCATGATAGTCTTAAATACTTTTTCAAACAAATATTATCTTCATAAGAGAAGTAAAAATGGGTCACAAAGATGTTTGGTTATGACTTTGAAATCAACTACAAAAAAGGGAAACAAAATGCTATTGTGAATGCACTCTCAAGAAAGGATGAGTATGTGGAAACATTGCTTTGTGCCATATTATCCAATCTAATTGGATAATAGAAGCAAGGGATGAATGAAAGAATGACAAAGAGTTGTGGACACTCATTCAAAAGTTGTAGCAAGATCCCAATACATCTTATACATTTAGCTAGAAAAATGATTCATTGTGGTACAAAGATCACTTATAGCTTTGTAAGAATTCCCAACTCCAACAAAACCTTATTTTGGAATTGCACACCTCCCATTTAGAAGGGCACTTTATATTTTTAAAAACTTACCACAGGGTCAAGAAGGAATTATTTTGGGATGGCCTTAAATCTAATATTTAGAAGTTTTTGGTAGAATGTTTGGTTTTCCAACAAAATAAAGTTGAGACAATTAAGACTCTGGGTTAGTTATAACCTTTACTCATTCCAAGTCAGCATTGGGAGGAGGTCTCAATGGATTGTATCACAGGTTTACCCAAGTTTGAAGGAAAGAGTGTCATCATGGTGGTAGTTGATATACTTACCAAGTATGCACACTTTTGTGCATTATCTCATCCTTTTGGAGCCAATACATTTGCTACTACATTTATGAAAACAATTCAAAAGCTACATGGAAACCCAAATATTATTGTAAGTTACAAAGATACCACTTTCAATGGAAATTTTTGGACGAAATTATTTTCTTGCTTTGGTACTAAATTATCTCATAGCTCATCTTATAATCCTCAATCTGATAGGAAAACCGAGATAGTGATTTTTTTTTTGGAAGGATATCTTCGTTGCTTTGTATATAATAATCAAAGAAAATAGGTCAAGTGGTTACCTCTAGGTAAATGGTGGTATAACCCTTCCTTCTATACTACAGCAAAAATGACCCCATTTGTGGAACTTTATGGATATCATCCACCATCTATCACATCATATTTAAGAGAAAATTCTAAGGTTCAAGCAGTGGAGTATCACATCGAGCATCAACAACAAGTTCTTCAACTCTTAAAGGATAACCTCACTCTGGCATAGAATCAAATGAAACAATAGGCAGATCAACATTGTAATGAATGAATTTTTTATGTTGGCAACTAGGTATTTTTACGGCTACAACCATACAAACAAATGTCCCTCAAGAAAGTTAAGAAGGAAAATAAATTATCACCCACGTACTATGGTCCTTACAAGGTGTTGAAAAATATTGAAACTATGGCATACAAATTGGAGTTGCCTACATCTTCCTGAGTACACCCAGTTTTCCATATTTCATGCTTAAAGAAAGTTATCAGTGACAAGGTCCCAATTCAAATAGTGTTGCCAGAACTTAGCGAAGAAGGAAAAATCATATTTGACGTTGAAGCAGTCACGGAATTAAGAACCTGACAACTACAGAATCAATTAATTTCAGAGTATCTCATTAAATGGAAGAACTTACTCGTTGAAGATTCCACATGGGAGGATGAGAATTTTATATAGAAGCATCTGAAACTACTCAAGTGTTGAGGACAACACTTTTTTGAATGAGAAGGGCATGTTAGGTCCCCATAATACTAGTGTATCCCCCTAATGTTATTATTGTGCCCATGTATCCCCCATCATTAGGGGAATTTTGAGGTCTAAATGGGCCTCCTATGGAAATTATAAAATAATAGTGGAAATAATAAAATAAGATTAGATTAGAGGGAAAAAAAGAAAAAACTATTCATTTCAACTCGTATTTTCAACTTATCTCCCTATGGGTTTACTCAAATTTCGAGAAACAACACTCATTGGATGCATGATTTGATTCCTTATCCAAGGAGTACCCATGTTCCATACTATCGATGAACTCTGTTACATGAAAAAGGTAATTGCAATTACGTTTTTTTTCATGTATTTCTCATTTTTCGTGTAGGAAGGTCCGTAAGAAGTATGCAACATGGGTACTCCTTGGATGAAGAATCAAATTTTTCATCCAAAGAGTACTCCTTCTTAAAATTTTAGTAAAACCTTAAGGAGATAAGTTAAAAATACAAGTTGAAAAAGTGGTTTTATTATTTTATTATTTTTTTAATATTTTACTTTTTACTCCAAAAATGGTGAATCATCACCCATGGTTGACATCGTCATCTTGAATCCTATTAGTTCTTATAAATTTTATTTGGTTGTACATTTTTCTTAGGAGGCCCATTTTAGACCTCAAAATTTCCCTAATGATTGTTATTGTTGTGCCCCATAGAAACCCACAATTGTTATTGGTGTGCCCTTACATTATAATGTTATGTAGGCTCTGATTATATAGTGACCCCTTAGACTCCTATATATACCAAGGAGGTCTTATCATTTGTATCATCCAAGAATTATTCATTTATATAATGTAAATAAGATTCCCCCCTTGAAGAGGACAATTTTTAAGTTGTTGATCTATCTTTTGTTTTGTTTTGTTAGCTCGTTGCATAACAAATAAGCATTTCTAGATTCCTCCTCATATGTTTCCTTGCCACCCTTTGACTCTTATGTAATACTTTTCTCATGTATTTTGTCCTTCCTTCATTTGTGTGAATTTACTTTGTTTCTATTATCAAGGCTTGGGACTGAATTTATTTGATTCTTCCCACTGATTGAACTTTTAATTATTCTTTAATACTCATTATCAGCCCTAAAATTGGTCATTTCTATCCTAAACAATAACATTGTTTCCAGCAACATTGTAGTTGTAGTCTCAAGTTCTTCCCCTAACTTGACCCACATTTCTAGATTGGGCCCTAGAAAGGGTGTCAAACTAGGCCCTATATGTAGTCTTACAAGTTGTGTGGTCATCATACCACTTCCCCTTCTCATATCTCTTTCTCCATGGAAAAGAAAATACATTTTTTTACTATCTTGATTTTCCCTGAATAGGCCACAGTGTGGTACCATGGCTCTAGTACCACTCATAACATACCCTTAAACAATTTGTCTTTAATCCCAATTAACATGCCACAAGATAAGGAGTTGATTTACCAATTCTCTCTTTTTACTGTATACAACTTGGTTTAAATCTTATTTAAAGATCTCCTTGAAACAACTCATAATTTAACATATGTTATTACTACAATGCCTTACCCTTCCATTACTTATTTGTATTGTGGATATTCTATGTACATATGCATACCTTATATAATTTTGGGTTTATAATTAAAGGCGCCATTCTAAATACAATGTATATTCAAAATATGTAACCACCCCTCCCACATTTACCCACTTTCATCGGTCTCCGAGGGTAAACATGAGTTGAGGACTACTATGACATGAATCAATCTCCGAAGCACATTTAAGGAAGTGGAATCAATAAACTGAAACTTTACTGGCCTTCGTGAGGAGCTGCACGACCCCCATGAGCTAAACGACCACTGCAGGTGCCCAATCCCTAAGATAACTTATTTTTCTATTGACCAAGACTCCCATTCACCTGTATAACAAGACAAGCCAACAATTGTTAGCTTCCAATTGCATGGATAACCCTGCCTCCTAGTGACTGCAATCTAAATTACTCAGTTCTGTGCTTGCGACCCCGAGATTTGAGCCACTTTTTTAAGGCTAGTATCCATACCTCTACCCATAACTTGATATAACTTTCCATGAGGATGAATGAAAGAAGGAAAAATCCATTAATGTAAAACTTAGACAAGAAATTGACCTAACAAGGCTTAACCATGATAGACATTCCATCAAACAAATAGTAAACATGAGATTTGCAGGTCATAATTACATATCTGAACATAGGGGTTTCATACTTATCTGAGAATCGTTAAGAAGGTTGGATGCCCTCTTACAATAGTTGAATTATCATCTATTAGGTCATACATTAATTAACCATTCATTTACTAATCAAAACATGATAAGAGCCATAACTAGTATTTGTCATAAAACCATGCTTATAACCATCATATAACCAGAATAATAACAATGATAGAATAACCATCAAAGCCACATAATGACAAGTACATTTACTCATAAAATAGAAGAGGAAAATATCTCATATTAACATATGTAAAAGCCAACCAAATTAGGGACTTCCATATACCACCAAACCATAGATTGGGCTTAACCAAATATTTATTTCAGCTAATCACCCTCGTGCCATATTCCAAGCATGAATGTGGGACTCACAACAATTCAACCAAGGATTCCTCGAGTATTATCGCAATCCTACCAAAACTGGTCAAGGGACTCCTAGGCCTAAAACCTCACCTATAAAACCAAGCTTAACCACAATCTCGCCATTACTGGATAAGGAATTCCTAGGCCCAAAAAAAAAACATACACTACCAAGTTTTACCGCAATCTAGCCAAAACCAATGAAGGGATCACGAGGCCCTAAACAAGCTTGGATGCCCCCAAATTTCTTTACCAATACCTTGAGGAATTTTCATGTCAACACCCTCAAGCTTTATCAAAATCCTGCCATTACTGGCCAAGGAATTCCTAGGCCCTTAGGAATTTTCTTGAGACCACCTCACCTGGTACCAAAGCCACCTGACAATCCAAATTTCAACCAAATGAAAGAACCCCATCACACCATGGTTATGTGGAAATGACAAGGCAAAGTTGAAACCATTGTCACACCTATAAAATCCCATACCAATGATATAAAGAGAACTAAATACACACATGCATATATCATGCATGCTAAAACTAGCAAGGGAATCATACATGCAACTAAATACCTACAAAGTTATCCCGTTGTAGTTGCTTGATCCAACTCTTCCTTGATATTTGCTTTCCTTTGCTTTCTTTTCCTTCCTTTTCCTTCGTTTGTCCAAATTCTAGATTTCTCTAAATGCTCTAAGTGTGCAAGAGTATGAGAGAAAGAGAATAGAGGGAGCTCCAAAACTAAACTGACAAATCTGTGAAATGATCCTCATAAGCCTTTTTATCATTAAGGCCTCTACTTTCTCCAATTTCCAATAGTTTCCTTCAATTTCCTCCTCACATGCAACCTATGACCTTTCACCTTCCTTTTCTCCTATTTCCCTTTATTTCACAAATAGAATGTCAATTAATGCCTCTTTTGCTTTCCAAGCCTTTGCCAATTCCCCCTTATCCATAATAAAACAAAACTAAACCCCACTAGGATGTTTTTCCCAACATTCAACTTGGAATACGTGTCCCATGACCTTGGTCTTAGTTTTCCTTTATTAACTTTATTACATGAACTTTTAACCTAGGGATGTTATAGACCCTCGCCCTTAGGGGAACACCATCCTCGGTGTTCTCTGACACCTATGGCCAACAAACCGTTGAAAACAAAACATATTTCTTATGGAGATTTATAACACAGCTCGTTGCGGTATTTACATCATACTAATTGTTGAAAACATGACAACATACTGCTTTGTGGTGATTTATAACACAACTCATTACGATATTTACAATAACAACAACATATACTTATGCACATTTGCTTCAACCCAAAAATAATCATACTATTTATGGAGCTTTATAAATCTAGCTCGATACAATATTTACAATAAAATACACATATATACACATGCACATTTTCTCTAACCAGAAAATTAAAGGATACAATGCATGCATCTGCAATAAGGGAATCTAAAGGCTCACACCTCTACCCTCAAAGCAGTACCAGGATTCACCTCTTTCCCAGGAAGTTTAGAATCCACTGCCAAAGTCAAAGTCCACATCCAATATCCAACACTACGATCCTTATGCTACATGTTCCCTCAATGAATAGCTATTGGCTTATTATTCGAGGGCACACTCCCAATGTGCATATGATTCCATCTAGTAATGCTAATGGCTAAAACAAATCCATCCCCCAACCTTCCCTTCTCTACTACACAGTACCTCAAGGAATATGGTAACCCCCTTACGTTCCATCACTCACCTTCCAAGTTCTCCGACATCCCCTTTCTAGGGTGATCCATCCCTTGGCAAGATTTCCTCGCATCGGAAGGTCCAAAAACCAAGGGATATCCTTGCCTAAAGATCATTGTAATGGTCATAGCATACTTATGGAAATAAATGGACACTATTGGGTACTAGTGTCCCACAATAGCCACTCCTGAATGCTTTACCAGTACACTACTACCTGTTCCAATTCCTTTTTGTTGTTGTTTCTAATTCTCTAGCAGTGAATCCAACCACCCAAATTAGTTATTTCTATTCTTTCCTATACAAAGTACATAATTCCCATTAGAGTCAAAATAAATTCAAATTATACCTCACTGGTAGCTCATCAAGAAGGGACACTTGCAATTATGCTTACTTCCTATCACAAAAAGTCAAACTAGCTCTTTGATCAAATCAACATGTATAAGCATGTCACATCCGTTTAACTCAAAATTCAACCATCATAAATCAAAATCATAAATGACATGCAACCATCATAAATCAGATCCATAGATCACATGCATAATTAAAACTGAAATAAAATATTGATACTTATCTTTCAAGTGGTTCTTCGATTCTACCTTTGTTCTATCCGTACACACAACGGATCAGTGGCCACACTTAACAAGCACCCATTTCCTTCACTTATCTTTAGTCATGTATGTTGTACCTCAATAGACAGTTCTTGGCTATGGGGGAACCAATGTCTGAGACATTATGAGATTGTATACAAATATTGAAATTAATGGCCAAAAGTATAGACCATGAAGGTTTGTAACCAAAAGTTCTAGTTTTGAAACCATAGCCTTCAAAAGCAAAATGGCCAGAGAGTATAAGAGTTGCAATGTGGAGATGTAAAGAAGAAAATGAAGGAGACTGAGTTTTGGCACAGGCAATTAAGAATCAGTGTTGTGACTCTGTAGAAAGAATGATGGATGATGAAGAATAAAATGAACAAGATTCTCGGATGTGGAGCGCTTCATTAAGGGCTTCAAGATTAATTTTAATGGTTACAGCAGAATTTTAATGTGTACAACGAAGTAAATCAATAAAAACATAAACTAAAGCACCAATTGCATCTTACACTGTCCAGGAGAGGAAAACATTATGAATGCTGAGACACATGAGAAAAATAATCACTGGAACACCAATGCTGGAATCAAGCTGCATTTCTTATTCAAGCTTCAAACAATTCTAGTTTACAATCATCAGTCGTGAAGACTATACACCTAACCCCTTCAAAATATAATTTTTGGGCTTTTATTTCTGCCTCCTAACCTAACTACCAAAGCAATTTCAAAACTGGTTTTGAGAATAGTTAGGAAAATTGTTTCTTCCTTCTTCTTTTTTTAAGTTTCTGAAATGTTTTAATTACAAAATAATAATTTTAATACCAAAATATATAAAATATATATATTAACCAAAAAAAATTGAAAACAAAACCCCAACCCGTTTTGATATTTTACAATAAAAATACAAGTTGGGCCTTTAAATTTAAACCCAACATTAACACAGGCCAAAATACTTGTCGTAGTATAAACATTGACACAGGTCTCACTTCGTATTGATGCACACGTCATAAAAACCACTTACAACTCTTGAAAATTTAACTCTTTACGGAACCACTCATAGTGGTTTGAGGAATTATCGAGGAGTGATGTCATAATTATTTATGGTCGTTGATGTTATGATGGGTGGTTTTTACTCAACCACTTATGGAGGGACTCCTTTACATAAACCTCACGTGGTTTGTGCTTCCGGGGCACCGTTAGATCTTGGTGACAACATTCTGCAAAGTGGGAAGTGCTTCATATTGCACTAGAGATACTCCTTCCCAATTTCAGTTATATCCTTCATAGCTCCACTAAGAGAAATTTCATGTTGCCTCAAGTTTCCACCAGTTACATGTTGTTGTCATGTCTCCTAGTTGATTCCTCTGAGCTTCAAGGCAATATAAGAAAACTTTGATTTCTTTCCTTGCTTGGTGTTCACCTTAAAACCTTGGATATTATCATCCATCAAATATTTTCTTGCATTCAACTAATGGTGAAAAGGAGACCTCCCTAGGCCGCTACATTGACTGGAGCTTTGGCTGTGTCCGATAGCCTTTACTAGGAAACATTCAACTAGAAGGGCCTTTATTGACTGCAACTTTGGTGATCTAGATAGTAGGGAGTGTCTGTATAAAATCCACACAAGAGAAACAAACATAACATCCATCACTCTCAGAGCTTCTAGTTTATGGATAAAAGAAAAAACAGGCTCATGAATTTTTGCAAGCATCTCATACTCCCTTGCAACACTTGGTTCGATGACTACAACCAAAACCAACATTAAAAATTTGTTTGCCCCATCAGAAATAGCTACAGTACTATCATACTGATCAATATTGAAATCTAGAAATACAATAGTCAGTTATTCTCCAGCCGATGTGATTTACACTTTTTCAGAATCCGGTTTTATGAGAGACATAGTTTGCGGTATTGCACCAACTCCAAAGTTTAACTAGTTTGGAAAATTTGTGTTTGCACCATTTCTCCTAACTTAACAATCTGACTGGGAACTTTCCATCCCTCTTGATGTTAGTCTCGAAACCTTTGTTAAGTTTCCTGACACACTTCGGCCCGTAAGTTGTTCAAAAAAAAAAATCTCATTTTCCTCATGCAAGTGCTTAATGAGTTCATCACGTTTCGAAAGTTCCTATACTTTAGGTTGAAGGAAATTAAACCGCATATTTTGTTCTTTTCAAATCTTTGCCTCCTGAAGTGCCTTTTCCAACCCGATAGCCTCCAAGCTTATAGCTCATAAACTTCCCTCTCCTTTTCATACAATTCTTTGTGAGCTTTGTTTGCCACATCTCTCCTTTAGAATTTATGTATTCTTTGTTTGATCGAAGAAACATAAGGGTTTATTGTCATGAAATCCTTGGCACTAACATCGAATCACTTTAAATAATTGGTAAACTATCTTGATTCACTTTAAATTTGTAGAAACCACCTATGAGGAAGCCAGCTGGGGGTATTCTACACAAAACCTAGATCACATTTTTTCTCTGTTTGTTCGATTTAAGAAATCAAAATTCACCTCCTCAGGCTAACTGCAAAAATTACTTTACACAGTGATGGACTTAATTTGTTGTATTTTTAGCAGACAATGATTTGGAACACAAAATCCCCTTCCATTACTCTTACAAAACAATTGTAAGAGTAAATCCTTTAAGAACCCTTGCTTCAAGATGAAATCCATTTTTTATTGTTATACCAATTATGGAAGAGCAACTGTGTTAAGAGAAAAATGGAGTGTAGAATTTCCTTTAACTTTTATACTAACACTAGATAAAGCTAGATTCTCAACCTTTCCCATAATTAGAGATGTTGTCATACCAAATATCCTTAGAGATTTTCCTCTTGCCTTCTTGAAAAATCCCTAATTGCTATGCATATTAATTTCATGATAAAATTTTTGTTTTGATTGCAACATCTTTATCATTTTAATGGTACAGGATCAATCTACAAATTTGTAGAAGATTGAGCTACAACATTTGGCTCCATCTGCGGACAACAACTTGCTTGTAAAATGCTAAGAAGCATAGATCAATGGCCTTAGTTGGGCATGGAGTCATCAATTCCAAAAAACCTGAAATTTGAAAGAGTTGAAACCTGGCATTCTTGAAATTCGAAACCTGTCCAAAATTGTTTGCAACTGGAACTACCACCCTTATTGATCAACTAAGGTTGAATTCAAGAACTACAACTAGAAATAAAATGCTCAACACCTAAGCTTATTTATGTACAGGTTCCTACCTATAAACAAGATTGGATACCTTCAAGTGGAGTTCACCTTGTAGTGATACCAAGCGAGAATTTGAGTGCTAGCTCTTACACTAGCTCCCTAAATCTCAAGAATAAAAATGAAGACAACCCAAAGCAGTAAAACCTGGTCCATAGGAGAAAGTACATACCTAGCAAAAGAAATTGACTTCCAAATAAACAAAGTTTCCATATAATTTGCTACAGGATCATAGAATGTATGGGGGAATAAGTCACCTTTATCAACAATGATATCTTCTCACAACTTTGTAGCAAATGGCTGATGTATTTTATAAAAAATTTCCATCAAATTTTCTTTAGAACTACTAGAGATATCTTGTTTTCCAAGGCAATCATTATAATTAATCAAGTCTTCAACTTTGGGCTTTTGGGAAAAATATTGATTCCTTTCTAAATGTTTGTGTATGAATAACTTCTTGAAAACCAGCTTCCTTGATTTCAAAAATCCTGTTGTCCTTACTCCAGCAAAAGATGTCTTTATTTGCTTCCTTATGAATTGCACCCAAATCCTTCTTGGAACCATATAAATCATAAACTAGAATATCTTTGTCAATTTTATGATCACATTCATCTTCTCGTTCAACTTCCCATGGTTCATCTTCTGCATCATACGAATCATAGATGGGAGAACCATCAAATTTAACAAAATAGGATCTTTGAGGATTTTTTTGCAACTTAATTATTTCTCTTTCTTCTTGACTGTCGGGCAGAAATTCTTGATGCATGTTTAAATTGTTGAAATATCGCAATAGGAATATTCCAATTTAATTTTTCCTTGAATTAAAATCGAATTTAGTCTTAACAGCTACTTGGAAATAATTAATTAATTCATTTTGAATAACTAGTTGGAGAAATTCAAGTTAGAAGTCTTTCTGAAGTCATGCAAGAGTTATCCCTTAAATTAAGGAGATAAGATTGAGTTATATTTGAGTTGTAATAGTTAACTCAGTTTACTGAGTTAAGTCTAGTTAAATTAGTTCCAAATTGTTTGTAGAACTAATAGAGAGTTAACGGTCAGTTGA
>APFE031563293.1:20155-33990 GCA_000404065.3 Pinus taeda
TTACATAGCATGGAAAGATAGAATGGAGGCTATATTAGAAGACAATGGCTTGAAGGAATTCATTGATTAAGAAATCCCAAAGCCAGCTTCAACTAATGCACAAGAGTTGGCTGAGTGGAAGAAGTGTGTGGCAAAGGTGAGACAAATCATCCTCGAGGGAGTTTGAGACCATATTGTCTCGAGTCTACATGGTAAGGATACTCCATTTTCAATGTGGAAGACATTGAAGGACCTCTACTATAACAGTAGCGACTAGAGGAAATTGGCGCTCAAGGATAAGCTTTGAAGAATCAAGATGGAGAAGGGAAATACTATTTCCACATATCTGAACAAGCTCACCACCTGCAAAGATGAGCTTGGCAGTGTGGGAATAACTACAGCCGATGATGATATGGTAAACCTCACTCTCCTTGGCCTTCCAAAGATTTGGAATAGCTACCAGGACTTTGTGAATGGAAGGGAGAAACTGTCAGATTAGGAACGACTGTGGTCGGATCTTATGCAGGAGGAGATTAGGAGGAGCACACAAGATGGTTCTTCATCCGGGATGATGATGAAGAAAATATGGCTTTAGCAAGTAAGGCAAGGAAAGGGAAGGGGAAGTCTTCCCATTTCAAATCAAATTCTTCTCATGGAGAGAAGAAGGGTGACATGTCTAAAGTGAGATGCTTTAATTATCACAAGATGGGACAATATGCGACTAATTTCCCATCGAAGAAGTCCAAGAAGGGACCCTCAGAAGGATCAGAAGGTGAGGCCTTAGCCTCTTAGTTCGAAATGGACTTTACCTTCATCGCATGCATGGTGTCATCGATGATGGGTTGTGTTTGGTATCTTGAAAGTGGAGCCTCATTCCACATGGTTAGTGATAAAAATTTATTCAGTGCCTTGGAGGAGAAAGACCTCAAGATGTGCATAGAGATGGGTGACAATGGAAGGTATAGTGTTTTAGGAGTGGGCACAGTTGCTTTTCAGAGGGAGCATGGAGCTCCTATCACCTTGACAGATGTGATGTATGTGCCTAGATTGAAGAAGAACTTGGTATCAGTCGCAATGTTGGAGGACAAAGGCTACGATGTTGTCTTCAATAAAGGAATGGCGTTCCTAAGACACATAGCCACGGGTCAGACCGAGAGGATAGGGATTCGAGTGAAGAATCTCTATAAAATAGAGGTAGATGATTGTGTAGCATTAAGTATGAAAGCAGAATTGGTGCAAAGCCAAGACATTGGCGAGTTGTGGCACAGGAAGTTGGGCCATTTGCATCATGGGGCTTTGAAGATAATGCAACAGTTATCTACAGGATTTCCCAAAGTTAAACTTGAGCAAGTTGACACATGCAAAGATTGTACCTTGGGAAAGTACACCAAGTCTTCCTTTCATGATTGAGACAATTGAGCAAAGGATATCTTAAAGCGAGTTCATACTGATGTGTGTGGACCATTCTCGATGACATCAACAGCGAAGCAAAGTTACTATGTGATTTTCATTGATGACTATTCTCATAAATACTGGCTTTATTTCATGTAGAAGAAGGACCAAACTTTCACAAAGTTTTGTGAGTTCAAAGCTTTGGTCGAGAAATATTCAGGGAAGAAGATCGAGGCCTTGAGAAGCGACCACAGTGGAGAATATGTCTCTCAAGAGTTTAAGGACTTCTGTGCAGCGAAAGGAATTAAATGACAGTTGATGACACCTCATAACCCACAGCAGAATGAGGTGGCTGAGAGGAAGAACATAACTATTGTAGGGGCAGCACGGGCAATGCTGCATGACCAAGGCCTACCACTTCACTTGTGGGCTGAGGCATGCAACACAACGGTCTACTTGAAAAATAGAAGCCTGCATCACATACTTGGGATGAAGATGTGAGAGGAAGCTTTCTCCGGTAAGAGACTAGATGTGGGTCACTTTAGGATCTTTGGCTCATCGATATATTTCCATGTGACAAAGGATGAACAGAAGAAGCTTGAGTCGACAATAGAGTTGGGGATACTTGTGGGGTACACTGATACACCTCACAACTATCAGGTGTACTTCCCTACCAGTCAGAGGACAGTGGTTTGTAGAGATCTGAAGTTTTATGAGCAGAAGGCCATGCGAGTTTCCCTTGAGAGGGAGCTCCAACTACAGGCTGTAGAGGAACTGTTGGTTCCTAAGGAGGAGGATCCTCAAACTGATGTGGAGTAGCCACATGCAGAGGTCCCAGGAGTGGAGACATCCACTCAAGAAAAGTCTTCCAGAGATGGATGGAAGCGCACAAGAGAAGCTGACAGATTGTTGGAGGATGCAAGAGCGAATGTGGGAGCACCATTTTCTCAGTGCAGACATATGAGGTCACCTGAGAGGTACATTGGATACATGGCCCTTGCTGGGGAATGTGTTGAGACTAAGCCATCTTCCTTTGCGGAATCAGTGCAACAACCGATTTGGGTTGATACTATGGTGGAGGAGTATGACTCCATAGTTCGTAACAGTGTTTGGGACATGGTTCCGAGACCAGAGAACAAGTGAGTTGTGAGTTCCTGTTGGATTTACAAGGTAAAGCAAGCTATTGATGTAGCGAGGAGTGTTGAAAATGGCAACAAGAAATGCTATAAATAGCATCTCACGTACCAGTGTTGGATATAGAAACAAGGAATGATAAAATAGATATGTTAAAAAATAACATCGCTATAAATAGCATTTCGGGATAGATTTCAATTTTAGTTAGTCTCTGAACTAAAATTGAGAATTAAAATTCGAATTTGATCTTAGCAGTTGTTTGAAAAATAATTAATTAATTCATCTTGAGTTAATTAGTTGGAGAAAATCAGATGGATGCTTCCAGGAATGCTACATTCATAGCCCTTATCCCCAAGGAAGCTCAACCCAGCACTCTTGACAAATTCAGGCCTATTGCCCTATGCAACATAATCTACAAGATTGTCTCCAAAGTAATCACCTCCAGACTCAAATTGTTGCTCCCTCTAATTATCTCGCCTGATCAATCTGGGTATGTTGAAGGTAGGCAGATCAAGGACGACATCATCTTAACTCACGAAATTATCCACTCTCTGAAGCAATCCAAAAAGTCAGGTATGCTCCTTAAAATAGATCTTTCAAAGGCATTTGATAGCTTAAGCTGGCTGTACATCAAACAAACTCTTATTGCTTTTGGTTTTGCACCTCCATGGGTTAGGTGGGTCATGAGCCTCATCTCCTCCTCCTTCTTTTCGATTCTAATAAATGGCATTCCCTCCTCCCCCTTTCATCCTTCTCAGGGAATCAGACAAGGAGACCCTCTCTCTCCCTTCCTTTTTGTTATTATGGTAGAAGGATTGGGCCGAAGCATCAAAACAGCTCAGAATTCACAATTTCTAAGAGGTTTGTCTTTTCATAGCTCTATCGCTTTTACCCACCAGAAGTTTGTTGATGACAACATGCTTTTTGGTCATCCATTTGTCCAGGAAGCTCCTCAGCTCAAAATGTTACTGACGGATTTCTCGGAAGCCTCAGGAGCCAATATCAACCAAGTCAAATCCCAAATCTTCTTTTTTCACACTCTTATTATTACCCAAGCAGCTATAGCTTGCATTCTTGGTTTCTCTATTGCTGTCCTCCCTTCTAAATATTTATGAGCTCCCATGATTGCCTCGGCATTGAAGCACTCTTCGTGGAAGATCCTCTTAGAAAATTTGGAAGCCCGCCTCTCCTCATGGACTCAGAGAGCCCTCAATATGGCAAGTCGGTTAGTCCTTATAAAATCTATTCTTCAATCCATGCCGCTTTATCTCTTCTCGATCCCAGCGGCTCCCAAATGGGTTCTTAAATAAATCAAGCATCTCCAACGATCTTTCTTATGGGGCAATTCAGGTCAAAGCTGCAAATGGGCCCTAGTCAAATGGGATACAGTTTTCCTTCCAAAGTGTGCTGGGGGAACTGGACTGAGGGATCCCTATCATATAAATGTGGTCATGGGGGCTCGATTATGGTGGAAATGGCTTACTGTGCCATTCACCTCATGGGCCACTCTATGGACAACAAAATATGTTAGCAATTTCCCAACAAAAGATCTAATAAGAATGTCAAAAGTCAGCATGGGATCCCTAATCTGGAATTCGGCCAAGCAACATAGAAGCCTAATTCAGTAGCACAGTTTTTGGGAAGTTAAGGATGACAACACAATAAGGTTTTGGGAAGATTCTTGGCAGCAGCAGCCCAAGCTAAAGGACTTAATCTCTCATATGCAACTCCTGGAGCAGGATATGCAGACCTATGACAAAGTTAAAATATTCTGGAATCCCTCTCCAACACAAGGTTACAGGCAATGGATTAAGGCGGATCAAATATTAAGACGTGGAACAGAACAAGCTCAACAAACTCTTGATACAGAATTAATGAAGAGGAAAATACAATACTCAGACGACAAGGATATACTCAGATGGGGTTATGAAGAGAAAGGCACCTTATCCACTAGGGAAGCTTATAATATAATAATCAAGGATCATATGGTTAAAAACCCTCTCTGGAGCAAAGTCTGGGACCCTAACAATTGGCCGAAAATCTCCACCTTTCTCTGGCTCTTATGTCAAAACAAGATCCTCACATGGGACAATCTCAGAAAAAGGAACTATCACGGGCCCTCAATGTGCCCGAACTGCAGACAAGAAGAGGAATCCATAAGGCATCTCATGCACTCTTGTCCTATTGCGCGCAAGCTCTGGGAAAAAGTCAGTTTTCGATGCCAAAAAGAAGGTAGAATACATGGAGACATCATAGCTACTGTTCGCAACTGGGATCGAAATCCTTATCAAAGAAAGATCTTAAACTTCTTATGGAAGCTCATTCCGGGCTTCCTCATGTGGACCATTTGGAAGGAGAGAAATCAGAGAATCTTCAAGGATCTTTCTGCGTGCCTGGAGAATATTTGGAAAATCATCTGTCAAAATATCAAGGAAACCTTACTTCTCCATGCCTGGTATCAGGAGGACTTTCCCTCTATTCCCCAAGAACAAAACATTTGGGCCAATTGGAACCTTCAGTGGAATCAAGAACCCATTTCCAAAGGAACAACTTCTTCATCGAGTTGCTCTCCTGAAAAGTGGATCCCTCCTCCCAAGCATATGTTCCACCTAAAATTTGATGTGGCCTTGAAAGGTAACCCAGGTAACTCAGGCTTCGGAGGGATTTTCAGGGATTACAAGGGCATTCCTCTTCTTACCTTTTTAGGATCAAGTGGCTGGGATACCAATAATTTGGTGGAACTGGAAGGTCTTTGGCAGGGTCTTATTCTTGCTCAAAATAAGGGATTCTTTCTGCTTATTATAAAAGGCGACTCTAAGATCATCATAAATATGGTCACCAAAATTATGCAAGGCACTCCCTTAAGCAAAGTAAGTAACAGTTGGAGAATGGCGACATGGCTTGATATCATTGAAATCTAGCTCTCTTCTCACAGGGCGATCACTCTCAAGCACATCTGCAGGGAAGGAAACAAAGTGGCTGATTTACTAGCTAATATTGGAGTTGAAAGTGGATTGGAACTTCACACAGGCTCAATATCCAGAATGGCCTCTGAATCTCAACTCATGGATTACCAAAATCTGGTGAAGAAGGAAATGGAACAGGGAAAAGATGAGCACCTGGATGCGAGTGATATTAGAGCTCATTAATGGTGATATTTATGAGTGACGACGCCCGGCCCTGCCAGCTGCTGGCCAGCGTTAATCTCCAAATCTATACCTGGCTCATGATGTCTCACATAAGGTGTGAGCAGATCCATCTGCAGGTTTTTTTTAATGCACACATTAGTCGAGACAAAGACGTTGTTGGTTTTATCATGGAGTATTCAGCCTTCAAGCCTATTGTTTGCTCCCCGTCCTATAACCTCTGTCCGCCATATGTAGGACTTCTGTGTAGTAAATCGGTCTCAAGTGTTCGCTGCTGGATCCTGGTTGCTCTTAATTCTGGCTCTGAGTCACCTATCTCCCATTCTCTATCCTGCTCTCTGAGCCCTCCCCAGGTTCCTTCTATGCAGTCTTGGATCTCCCCTAAAGTCTCCAGTGCTACTGTGTTTTCCCCTAGCCGCTTAGCCATGGTCCGTCATCGCATGAGAAGCCACCATGGAGGGAGTCGTGGTGGTCGCACGTGGCCTCAAACTGCTCAATTTGCGGATCAGCCTCTGCCCCCTACCTCTCCGCCTTCATCCCAAGCGAATTCTCCTTTACCAACCCTTCTCGTAGACCTTTCCTGCATTATGCTTTCCAGACAACTCACTTTAAATTTCAGAGTAGCCTAAATAGGCCCATCATCATGGCTAATATCACCATAATTTTCTCTGAGGAAGAAGCTCATATTCAAGCTCCTGTGCGTACTGTGGCAGAGCATCCTCCGGGCGTTCTTAGAACTGCGGGCAACCTTGGCACTGGGCAGATTTCGGTTGATGAAGGTAAGGCGAAAAGGCGTGGCGATATGCATGGTGAGGATGTCAATCCAGACGCTTCTCAGCCACCAGGTGGCTGCTCTCATGAAGCCACAGTCTCGATGGCCATTGCTGGCAGCTCCAGTGGCACTCATCCTGCGTTGGTTCCTCCAGGTGGCAGCGGAGCTGGTGATGTGGATCGTGATGGAGATTTCTTGTATGGCACTGCATGCCCTATCATTGAGGAGCCTCCAGAACAGGATGTCACCATGTGATGCCACCTGGTCTCCTTCGTGTCTTCTCAGAGTTTTCTTGTTGGTCACTATTCAGGTTCAAACTCTTCTGGTTTTGAGGTTCTAGCCTTGTCTCTGCGGTTCGACAATCTGGTTCTATGTCTTTGTGGCTCGGAAGTATATTGTTCTGGTTCTTGCGGTTCGACAGACTGGTTCTATGTCTTTTTGGCTCAGAAGTATGTGATTTTCAGTCTGACATGTACAGTTTCTCTATCTATAGGTGTTTGTCTCCACTGTTTCAAAGGGGATATCCCAAATCCGCAATATGGCTTGCTAACAGTATTCAGGCTTCTATGTATGGTTTTTTGTCTCAATGTAACTTGCTTTTCCCAATTTTGGGACAGCTTTGTTATCCTGACAGCATTAATGCTCTCGTCTGAGGCTTCTACGTCTTTGTAACCTTATTTTTATTTCCTTTTAATAGAATTAGTCTTTACAGAGAAAAAAAATTAGTTGGAGAAAATCAAACATGAAGTCTATGTGAAGACATGCAACAGTTTTCCCTTTGATTGAGGAAGTTATCCCTTAATTAAAGTGATCAGGATGAGTTGTAATTAGTTAGCTCAGTTAACTGAGTTAAGTCTAGTTAGATTAGTTCCAACAGTTTGTGGAACTGATTCTGAGTTCAGCTAGTCAATGCATGCATACATGCAACTAGTCTTCTCCAAATAACTGAATATTCTCTCATAAATAACTCATGCATGTCATTTTAGTCAGAGACCCAGTTGATATCAGAGGAAGGGACAATGTACTATTAGTTGGAGGATTTTTCCTATATAGGAAACTCATCCATGCAGAAGGAATTATATCCTTAAGGACTGCACAGTTACTTTTGAGTTTAATGTGTTGTGTGAGAGGTAAATTCACACAGATGGCAGCATTGGACCCAGGAGAAACTGTGCAAGGAAATAGGAGGCTTGGAGGGTAGAGGAGAAGGTTTATGAGAAGCCTTTGACTATCTATGAGCAACAGAGGGATTGTACTGAGAGCTGGATAGCTTGTGAGCTAAAGCTTTGTGTAATCCAGACATATTTCCACTTATATGATATTACAGAGATCGAGGTTTTTAGCTGAGGCTTTCCCCAAAGTATTCTTTTGTGTTCATGTGTATGATTTATTCTTCTCTGTTATATGTGTTCTATTTGATCTTGCTCATAATCGATTAAGCTTCTGCAAGTTTGTTTATATAAGTAGATCAAGTATTTTTCTTTAGTATATTGCATTATCAGGTGATCTACAGTAGGAAATTTCTACATGGTATGAGAGCAAAGGTGATCAAAATGAAGAACAATATACAAAGAAGGGAGAAGTTCGAAGTTTCAAATTCCTGATTATATAATTCGAATTCTTATCACATCTCAAATTTCACCAATGGCTTTCAACGGTTTAAGACTCGAGTATGCCCTTGATGGCAGCTCGAATTATATAGTCTGGAAGGATCGCATGGAAGCAGTATTAGAGGACAACAGTCTAAAGGATTTCATTGATCAAGAAGTCCCCAAGCCAGTAGTAGCTAATGCTACATAATTCGTGGAATGGAAGAAATTTGTGGCTAGAGTGAGGAGAATCCTCCTGGAGGGAGTTCGAGACGACATTGTCTCGAGCCTCCATGGAAAGGAGACATCGTTTTCAATGTGGAAAACATTGAAAGATCTATATCAGAATAGCAGTGATTAGAGGAAGTTGGAGTTGAAAGATAAGCTTTGAAAAATCAAGTGTGAAAAGGGCGACACGATCTCTACATGTCTGGAAAGCTCACCACCTGTAGGGATGAGCTTGGAAGTGTAGGGATCACGAAAACTGATGATGACATGGTGAGTCTTTCTCTCCTCAGTCTTCCTAAGAGCTGGCATAGCTACCAAGACATGGTAAATGGAAGAGAGAAACTGCCAAATTTGGAATGACTTTGGTCAAATCTAATTCAGGAGGAGGTAAGGAGAAGCACTAGAGATGGTTCTTCATTCAAGGAGGATGAAGAAAATTGTGCCTTAGTGAGTAAGGCAAACAAAGGGAAGGAGAAGGATTCCGATCCCAAATCGAGTTCTTCCTATGGTGGGAAGAAGTTTGACAAATCGAAAGTGTGATGCTTTCATTGTCATGAGTATGGCCATTTTGCTACAAATTGTCCACTGAAGAAATGCAAGAAGGGATCCAAGGAAGGATCATAAGGTGAGGCATTGGCCTCATAGTTCGAGTTGGATTTCACCCTCATCACATGCATGGTTTCATCCATGGTGGGATGTGGTTAGTTTCTTGACAATGCAGCTTCATTCCACATGACCGGCGATAAGAGTTTTTTCAGTACCTTGGAGGATAAAGATCTCCAAATACTCATAGAGATGGGTAATGATGAAAAGTATAGTGTCCCAAGAGTAGGCATAGTTGTTTTTCAGAGGGAGCATGGAGCTCGCATTACCTTGACAAATGTGAAGTATGTGCCAAGACTGAGGAAAAACTTGGTATCAATCGCAATGCTAGAAGACAAAGGCTATGATGTAGTCTTCAGTAAGGGAAAGGTTTCCTTAGACACGTCACCGCGAGACAGGTGAAGAAAATTGGTTCACGAGTCAAGAACCAGTATGATCTTGAGGTTCAAGATGCATGCAAAGCCTTTAGGAGCAAGGAAACTATTGGAGACTTGGTGGTTGAGCGGGAGAGTACATTACCTCTTAACATGCAACACCAGAAGAAGTCTCAAACAATTGTGAAGGAGCCACAATTGGTGAAGGAGCTTTAGGAGGTTGTGGAGAAGCCATCACTGGAGAAGCTGAGAGGAGATCGAGTGGAGGCATCCACTTATGCAAAGACCTCCAGTAGGGGGGAATTTCGAGCCAAGTGGGCAGAGGGATGACATGCATCCATACATCCAGGTAGGAGGTAGGGCGATGTGGAGTGATAGTCCCAAGAAGGTTCGAATAGGGGTAGGATCATTGAGGTACCCAACCTCTTTGATTAGACCTTGCTACGGGACCCCCGACGAGGAGTAGCAAGACTGGCTGAGTGGGTAGAGATAGATGCAAATCGAGCGGCAGAGGAAGCTTCAGCATCATAGGATGTTTCTAGCCCAATAAGGAGGTCAGTTGGGAGATCAGTTACATACTTCTCAGTAATTGAGTTGCAGTGCACCAATCGGGAACATGGTGCAACATGATGAGAGGAGATGCAGTGCAGATGTAGTGCTGGGAGATAGGACCAGTAGCAACACGAATGCAGCAGCAAGAATCAGTGTGATTGATGCAGTAAGAGATCAAAGTGACAGGGGCTAGAGCAGTTAGATACTAAAGAGCACAAAGGTGCAAAGTTTTCAGTCTTTAGAGGCAATAACAGTTAGAGACTTTGATGATAGAGGCATCACTCTAATTCAGGTTGGATATTTTTTTTTTCTAGAGTTGCTGGAGCAACAACACTAGGGAGAAGTGTTGCATGCAGAACATTCCAAAGGTTCAGGATCAGGTTCGAGTTGAATGCCTTTCTTGTTGAGAGGGAGTATTGAAAATGGCAACAAGAAATGCTAAAAGTAGAAATGCTAATAATAAAAATGCTATAAATAGCATTTCTATAAATAGCATCTCAAGTACCAGTGTTGGATATAGAAACAAGGAATGATAAAATAGAAATGCTAAAAATAGCATTGCTATAAATATAATTTCGGGATAGATTCCAATTTTAGTTAGTCCCTGGACTAAAATTGAGAATTAAAATTTGAATTTGATCTTAGCAGTTATTTGAAAATTAATTAATTAATTCATCTTGAGTTAATTAGTTGGAGAAAATCAAACATGAAGTCTATGTGAAGACATGCAACAGTTTTCCCTTTGATTAAGGAAATTATCCCTTAATTAAAGTGATCAAGATGAGTTGTACTTTGAGTTGTAATTAGTTAGCTCAGTTAACTAAGTTAGGTCCAGTTAGATTAGTTCCAATAGTTTGTGGAACTGATTGTGATTTCAGTTAGTTAATGCATGCATGCATGCAACTAGTGTTCTCCAAATAGTTGAATATTGTCTCATAAATAACTCATGCATGTCAGTTCAGTTAGAGACACATTTGAGATCAGAGGAAGGGACAATGTACTATCAGTTGGAGGATGTTTCCTATATAGGAAAGTCATCTATGCAGAAGGAATTTTCTCCTTTAGGACTACGCAATTACTTTTGAGTTTAATGTGTTGTGTGAGAGGTAAATTCACACAGGTGGCAACATTGGACCCTAGGAGAAACTGCACAAGGAAATAGGAGGCTTGGAGGGCAGAGGATAAGGTTTGTGAGAAGCCTTTAACTGTCTATGAGCAGAAGAGGGATTGTACTAAGAGTTGGATAGCTTGTGAGCTAAAGATTTGTGTAATCTAGACATATTTCCACTTGTATGATATTACAGAGATCGAGGTTTTTAGCTGAGGCTTTCCCCAGAGTATTCTTCTGTGTTCATGTGTATGATTTCTTCTTCTCTATTATATGTGTTCTATTTCATCTTGCTCATAATCGATTAAGCTTCCACAAGTTTGTTTGTAGAAGTAGATCAAGTATTTTGCTTTAGTATATTGCATTATTAAGTGATCTACAGTGGGGAATTTCTACAAGGAGGATCATGTTGCTGCAGTATATTTCGACAGAGGAGCAAGATGCTGACATTTTGACAAAGGCATTATCAAAGTGTAAATTCGAGTTCCATAGAGACAGGATCGGGGTGGCAGATATTCCCTTTCTTGTTGAGAGGGAGTGTTGAAATATGGCAACAAGAATATTCCAATTTAATTCGTCCTTGAATTAAATTGTGAATTAAAATCAAATTTAGTCTTTACAACTACTTGAAAATAATTAATTAATTCATTTTGAATTAATTAGTTGGAGAAATTCAAGTTAGAAGTCTTTCTGAAGTCATGCAAGAGTTATCCCCTAAATTAAAGAGATAAGATTGAGTTATATTTGAGTTGTAATTAGTTAACTCATTTTACTGAGTTAAGTCCAGTTAAATTAGTTTCAAACTGTTTGAGGAACTAATAAAGAGTTAACAGTCAGTTGATGCATGCATGCACTCAAATAATGATACTCCAGTTAACTAAAGATTCCCTCATCAGAAACTCATGCATGTCTATTCTGAGAAAGACCCAGTTGAGATTAAAGACAAGGAAAGTGTACTATCAGTTGCATGTGTTTTCTTATAAAGAAAACTCATGCATGTAGTCAAGGAATCATTCCTTGAGGATTGCATAGTTTTGATAGTGTGTGAGAGGGTGTTTCACTTAGTAACAAGAGAATCATCCTAGAGGAACAACACAAGGATATAGGAACTTGGAGGGCAGAGAGAAAGGCTTGAGAGAAGCCAAAATTGCCTATGAGCATCAATGAGGATTGTACTGAGAGTTAAGACTTTGTATAATTCCTATGTATTTCCACCTTGTATGATAATACAGATAGTGGGGTTTTTAACTGAGGCTTTCCCCAAATTATTTTCATGTGTATTGTGCAATTGATTCTTCTTCTTCTGGTTATATTGTTCAACTAGATCTTTAAGCTTCCGCACATTGATAGTAGAAGTAGGTTATAGTATTCTGCTTTGATTTATATTTCATTATCGGGTTAACCTACATTAAATATTTTCTACATAAAAATTTTTCCATTTTAATACTCTCTTGATTTTCTTGGAACAGGGTCAACAAACTTTCTTCTTGTGGAATTAATGAAGAGTCTTCTTTAAAATTTTCCACATTATTTTCAGAAAAGGATATCTCTTTTCATTCTGAGATATCTTCATAAATAATTTGGTTGTAGCCCCTTTAAATTTTTGATACATTATCAACATTATCATCTATTTCTTTAGCTGGATTTTTATGAGATTTAAAAGTTTCTTTAGAATCATAATATTCACAACAACCTTCAAAAAGAAACTTGTGTGCATAAGAAGTTCTACAAAAAGAATTGAACACTAAATGAAAATATTTCAAAGATGAAATGCTTGATCAAGGTAGAGACCTGTACCAAACCCTAGCTTCTTGGTCCAAAGAAAACATAAACGGCTTCATCTTTACATGTTCATGAATGGTACTCTACTACTCCATGCATTCATGAAACTCCCAGAGGTGCTGAGCCAGATATTCATATTCATTTCCACTAAATCTTGGAAGATACTCATTACACTCATCAAATGTAGGCATATGATGAGGATAGTCGGTGATCCTAGTAAAATCTAGTGGGGAAAACTTATTAGATTAGAATGCAGGGATAGCCATCTTGAAAACCCAGAAAAGGAAACCCCAAAGTGAAGATCACTGGTGAAAATATACAGCCAATTGCTGGGACTTGTCACCCTCAAGAATAAACTTCAAACTTTATAAAACCCAAGGAAAAATAACTTTGTGTTTATGTTCCCTGACAATGATGCCAAAAAATGGTGTACCTCAGGAGACAATTCCTGGCTATGAGGGAACAAGTCCATGAGACATTATGAGATTGTATAAAAAGATTGAAATTAATGGCCAGAAGTATAGACCATGAAGGCTTGTAACCAAAAGTTCTGGTTTTGAAACACTAACCTTCAAAAGAAGAATGGCCAGAGACTATGAGAGTTGCAGGGTGGAGATGTAAAGAAGAAAATGAAGGAGATAGAGTTTTTGCATAGGCAATTAAGTATCTGTGTTGCGACTCTGTAGAAAGAATGATGGATGAATAAGAAAAAAATGAACGAGATTCTTGGATGTGGAGCGCTTCATTAAGGGCTTCAAGATCATTTTTTAATGATTACAACGAAATTTTAATAGGTACAACAAAGTAAATTCATTAAAATCATAAACTAAAGGTACAATTACATCTTACACTGTCCAAGAGAGGAAAGCATATATGAATGTTGAGACACATGAGAAAAATAATCACTGCAACACCAATGTTGGAATCAAACTACATATCTTATTTAGGCTTCAAAATATTTTGGTTTACAATCATTAGTCATGAAGATGAAGACTGGACTCCGAACCCCTTCAAAATATAATTTTTGGGATTTTATTTCTACTTCCTAACCTAACTGCCAAATCAATTTCAAAATTGGTTCTGAGAACAGTTAAGAACAGTGTTTCTTCCTTCTTCTTCTTTTTTTAAAAGTTTCTGAAATGTTTTAATTCCAAATAATTTATAGATATCTATATA
>APFE031563293.1:37536-143415 GCA_000404065.3 Pinus taeda
AAAGTTGAAGTTGCAAGGTGGAAGGGTTAGAACCCTTCCAGGTGTTCTGCATATTCCTGCATTGGGCAGAAATCTGATTTCTGTAAGCAAGTTGGATGATGCAGGTGTAAAGACAGTGTTCGAGAAGGATACCTGCAAGATGGTTCGAGGAGCACTGGTATTGATGCGGGGAGTTCGGATTGGAACTCTTGTACAAGCTGCAAGGTAGCACTGTTGTTGACGGGTGCAATAGTTCTATGGTTCCTGAAAATGGAGTAGAAAATCTAGTGGTCTCTGGAGAAAAGACCATGTTGTGGCATCAAAGGCTTGGACATATTGGAGAGAAGGGCCTTCGAATACTTCATGGTAAAAGTATGGGGTTAGTACAAGGAGCTATAAGGATAGCCTGTGACAACCAAAGTGCAATTTTCTTGGCAAAGAACCATGCTTATCATTCAAAGACAAAGCACATTGATGTTCAGTATCACTTTGTGAGGGATATGATAGAAGACAAAAAGGTGTTGCTGGTAAAGGTGGACACTTTGAAGAATACTGCAAATGCATTGACAAAATCTGTTAGCTCTGAGAAGTTCTCTTGGTGTAGAGAAACAATGGGTGTTTCAGGGCTGGAAAAATGAGTAAGCTCCCTGTGGCCCCCTGTGGAAAGAAAACAACAAGTGGGAGATTGTTGGGTTGTGTTATATTCTTTCCACATAGTTAACAGGGGGTTTGAGGGGTACCTGTAACCCCACTTTATGGGGTCAAATTTTGGTTTTGGACCCTATGTTAGGTTGGGCGGACCCACCTATGGTTTTGTGCATGATTTTCGCACATGTTTTTTGGACACGATCGTTTTCGGTCCATGGTTTTGGATGCGATGGTTTTCGGTCCATGGTATTGGATGCTTCGGCATGTATAAATATGTATTGTAACATTGAAAGGAATATAATGAAAAAAATCAAGCTGGTAGTCCCAGTTTAGGGATCCAGTGGGAAATCTCTGTGTATATGTGTTTTATGTTTTATGCTCTTGCATTTTTATTTTTTCCTGTGATTTAGAATTCGTATGCAGGTAATTTCTGTACGGGGTTAAAAACTACAATATATTAACTGTTTAAAACAACACCCCAGCCCATTTTGATATTTTACAATACAAATACAAGTTGGGCCTTTAAGTTTAAACCCAACATTAACATATGCCAAAATCCTTGTCGTAGTATAAACATTGATGTGGGTCCCACTTCGTACTGATGCACATGTCATAAAAACCACATACAACTCTTGAAAATTTAAAACTGTTTACGGAACCAATCATAGTGGTTTGAGGAATTATCAATGAGTGATGTCGTAATGATTTATAGTTGTCGATCTTATGATGGGTGGTTTGTACTCAACCACTTACGGAGAGACTCCTTTGAATAAACCTCATGTATTTTGTGCTTCCGAGGCACCGTTAAATATTGGTGACAACATTCTTCAAAGTGGGCAGTGCTTCAAATTGCACTGGAGATACTCCTTCCCAGTTTCTGTTATATCCTTTGTAGCACCACTAAGAGCAAATTCATGTTGCCTCAAATTTCCACCAATTACATGTTGTTGTCATGTCTCCTGGTTGATTCCTCTAAGCTTTAATATAATAGAAGAAAACTTTGATTTCTTTCCTTGCTTTATGTTCACCTTAAAAACTTGGATATTATGATCCATCAAATATTTTCTTGCATTCAACTCATGGCAAAAAGGAGACCTCCCTGGGCCGCTATCCCGACTGGAGCTTCGGCTGCGTCCGAGAGCCTTTACTAGGAAACATTCAACTAGAAGGGCCTTTACTGACTACAGCTATGGTGATCTGGATAGTAGGGAGTGTATGTATAAAATCCGCACACGAGAAACAAACATAGCATCCATCACTCTCAAAGCTTCCAATTTATGGATAAAAGAAAAAACAGGATCACAAATTTTTGCAAGCATATAAAACTCCCTCGCAACACCTGGTTTGATGGCTGCAGCCAAACCAACATTAAAATTTTGTTTTCCCCATCAATAATAGTTGCAGGACTATCATACTGATCAAGATTGAAATCCAGCAATGCAACAGTAAGTTATTCTCCAGCTGATGTGCTTTACACTTTTCCAAAATCTAATTTTATGAGAGACACAGTTTGTGTAGCTACACCAACTCCAGAGTTTAATTGGTGTGGAAAATTTGTGTTTGCACCATTGCTCCTGACTAAACAATTTGACTGGAAGCTTTCCATCCCTCTTGATGCTAGTCTTGGAACCTTTGTTAAGTGTTGGGCATGGAATGCCCCCACAACATGTTTTGGGGCTTAAAGTTCAAGTTTTGGTCAAAGGTTTTGTAAAACTCCATGAATTGCTGGCGTAGAGCGCGAAGTATAGGTTAAGTCATAAGGTTGTCCACCCTAAAAGTATTGTAATGTAATGTAAAGTCATGACGGCCTACCCATGGTACGCGGACCATGGGATTGTATAAATAGAGCAAGGCTCTAAGTTGTAAAGGAAGGAAGAGGAAGAAAAAGGAGAAAAGAGTACGAATGGTTCAAGCTTAGAGTAGGAGTCTAAGGGTATTGGGTCGTAGTAGTAGGAAGAGGCTCTGCAGTTGAGTGCGTAGAGGCCTAGTAGAGTCCGCAGCTGAGTGCGCGGACCCCTACAGCTGAGTGCATAGGGCGGTGTCGAGTCTATAAGTTAGATTGAAGATTAATAAAGAGAAGTTGATTCCATTTGTGTGTATCAGCTATGCATTGCCTTCTTTACGTTTATATTGTTTTATTTATCGCACGCACTGATATGATTGTTGAATATGCTGTAATAATCATTAGTCTTACATAAACAAGTAAGTAATTCAGTAATAACAGATTAAATACCAAGGAACGTGGGTATTACATGGGTTGCGCCCCGAGTAGGGCTGCGCAGAAGCAACACCGCATGTTGTGAAGGGATAGTAAGTGCACATAGCGACATGTGTGCAGGGTCAAACCACAAACCTCCAGAAGCTCATCAGACATCCCTAGGGTGTGGAAACCTGGTTCTAGCACCCTCCCAAACTACTTTGGGTGAGACCTCAGTCTGCACTCCATGGACTGTTGCCGAAAGGGCCAGTAGTACTGGGATTTGCTTGGCTAAATCACCTCTGAACCTGGGTCAGGTCCATACAAGCCAACAAATGGTTCCATTGCTGGGATCGAGATCTGCATAAAGGATGTCTGATGTCATGCCATCAGAATCCAACAAAGAAAGAAATTGAAGAGTGGTTGGACAAGAAGACTCAGGAGTTCACGACACAGGAAAACAGAAATCCGTGAGTATCTAAGGAATAGTGGTTGGAGCGCTACTTGTATATGAAAATCCACAAAATTTTCTTTGCATCCTTTCCTTCTGAGCTGTATGAGTGGATCGCGAAGTTAGGAGACAGCCACGGAAGGTGTAGGCTCAACAGACCAATAATGTGGACTCCGGAATCAGTGTGTAGACTAGAAGTGTTAGGAGATAAGATAGTGCGAGCTATGGACCATTGGCTGGACTGAATAATAGGAGGATTTATCACTGAGTTTGCGGTAGACATGATTGTCAGCTACAGTGACGCTCAATGACATTTTCTCAACAGACCGCGAGGTAAGTATATTAAATCTTTGAACACTTGGATTAAGATGCTATTGTGTCAAAAGCAGGTTATGCGAATAAATTAATGTTTGGGACTACATGAAGCAAGAAGATCTATAGAAGCAGAAGTAGTGAGGAGTTGGAAAACAGTCCCTGTGGGAAAGCAAGGAAGAGATCGTGAAAGTTTCACCGAGAAGTGCGGTCAGTCTGATAAGGCAACGTATTTCGCGTTTACCACCTCCACCCACACCGCCACCCACCTCACCCTCCTCACCTCCATCTCCAACCACCCCACCTCCACCACCACCACAGTTTAGTATGGCAAGTGCGATCAAACTACTGGTGTTCAAAGGAGTGGGGAATGAATATCCAGACCAATTCTGGATCGTGGTAAGAGAAGTATGGGAAGCGCAAGGCGTCGTGGATGACAATATTAAAAAGGCTATGCTAATGAGCGTGCTACAGGATCGCGCATTAACACGGTATATCAAGCATTCTAATGACCACTTGAACATAGGAATCAAAAAGATCTAGGCCACGCTGAATAGGGAATTTAGCAAGCCAAAATCAGAAACACAATCAATCATCGGGTTTAAGGAGATCGCAATGCTCCCGGGTGAGATCCCCTGGGATCTAGACCAAAGGCTGAAGAGCATGATCCGTGAAGCCAATATGATGTTAATAGATGCACAACATCACGCATGGTTTGTGGCCTCACTTACGCCACACTTAAGGATGGTGCTATCACAACAAAAACTTTCCACCCAGGCCGGAGCATTGGAGATGGCAATGAGATTACATGAGACCCCTATACAAGACTCTGGGTTGGGGGTCCAACAAATCCACGTGCAACTGTAGAATCTATGTCAAGAAATGCAAAGTTTGAAATAGGACAAGACACCTCGGCCGGAGGCGCGCGAGGAAGTATGGTGCATAAAACGCAAAGGCCAAGGGCACGACAAGGACCATTGTCTAGTGTTCGCAAACTACTTGGCGACAGGTGGGTTGATGCTGGTGAGACTGGAGGCACAGGTAGGGTTGAGCACGGCATTTGCGCTATGGTGCATGATTTGCCAAATAGGAGGAAAACACACTATGGACAATTGTCATCTGTTGCAGAAGTATACGTAGACATCCCAACAATTTCTTTGTAATTTCTGCAGGTCGGTAGGCCATGATGAACACACCTATCGAAGCTACAAACTAATGATGGATTGGACTCCTGCCTATGGTGTGTAGACTAAAACGCGAGCCCTCAACCCAAATGCAAGGATGGCGCATGCTGGATTTCAGGGATGCGACCGAGGTCGAGGTGGAATGGGACCAGGAAGGGATCGTGGACAACTAATTTGTTACAATTGCAGAGGGCCAAGGCACTATGCCTGTGATTGTACAAACCTAACAAGAATATCATGTTAGTACTGTACTCAGTTTGATCATGAGGCAGAAGATTGCCCTTCGCTGATAGCAAGGATGCATGAAAAGGGGGTACTCCAGCCCCCTCCATCTCATAATTTATAGATGATGAGGTTTGAGCCGCACAAAGAAGACCCGAATGTAAACATGATGCTCAGGAGTGGTATGGCCATGGGAGATGATAAAGGGAAGCAGCTAGAAGAAAGTGCGTGGGTTTGCAAGGCTCCTACAAAGGAACCCGAGTTTGATTTAGAATGCGTGAAGGAGACATTCATGGAAGCTAAGAAGAGCTTCACGGAGGCCTCCACTTTAGGTAGTAAGGATCAATTAGAACTAGGGATGGATCCTTCAATGCTCACTACCTTTTTGGAGACATGCATGAAATTTTTGTGCGACAGCAAGGCAGTCAAGGGACTACAGGAACTTATCACTAGGTGCGCAGGATGAGGAGAATTGTGTGTGGTTCGGAAACTTGGAAAGCATGCATTGGACACCTGAAGGGAAATGAGGTTGACTGTGCAAATCGGCAAGTATGAAATGAATCAGGTAATCTTGGATCTGGGTTCAGATGCGAATGTACTACCAAAGCAAACATGGGAACGCATGGGCAAACCCATGCTACAATGGTCTCCTATTCAGTTACGAATGATGAACCAACAAAATATTTTGCCCATGGGAAGGTTGCAAGGGGTCATAGTCAATATTGAAGGTGCAAGCGCGCAGGCGGATTTTGAAGTGATAGGGATTGTCAATTGTAGAAATTCCCATTGTAGATCAACAAATTATACAATATATTAAAACACAATACAAGATCTACTTCTACAACACTTTGCAGAAGCTTAATCGAATTGAGCAAGATCAAGAGAACACATATAACTGAGAATGAGAAATCAATCACACATAACACAGAAGATATAACCTGGGGAAAGCCTCAGCATAAAACCCCAACTCTGTTTTTATCATACAGTGGAAATCTTGTATCCAAGTACAAAAAAGAATCACATCTCAATACCGTGCCCGCTTGCAATCAAAACTAATTATAAGCCTCACAGACGACTAGACTTTAGTATGATGTCTTCCTCAACCCTCAAGCCCCCATTCCCCTTGCGCAATTTTTCTGGGTTCAGTGAAGCCACAATGTGTTAATTGGCCTCACCACGACACTAAAACCTCTAATCTAGCTGCACAATTCCTCAAGGGAAAGAAGTCCTTCTGCATGCAGGGGCGAGGAATATCAACGAATGGAATATTCGAAAGCAAACTGATAGTACACTACCCCTCCATCTGATCTCAACTTCGGATCTCTGTCCTGAATTTGGACATGCATGAGTTAGTTGTATGAATAATTACTCAGTTTATCTGAAAGTGTAGTAGTTACATTGCATGCAATAATTAAACTAACGAACTTAATGTAATTCAGACAAACTGTGTTGAATTTAAGTTCTTAACTGGATTGACTCAGTTAACTAAGTCAACTAATTAACAACTCAATATTACAACTCATCCTTATCTCTTTAATTGATGGATAAATTCCTCAATTAATGGAGAAACTGTTGCATGTCCACACATAGACTTCAAGTTTGATTTTCCTTAACTAATTAACTCAAGATGAATTAATTAATTATTTTACAAACTGCTGCTAAGATTAAATTCAAATTTTAGTTCACTATTTTAGTATAGGGAGTGACTAAAATAGGAAGGTATCCCAAAATGATATTTATAGAATGCTATTTTTAGCACTTCCATTTTTCCATCCAATGTTGCTAAGATCAACACTGGCTGAACTGCTATTTATAGCAATGCTATTTTTAGCAATTCTATTTTCAGTGTTTCTTGTTGCTATTTTCAACATCGATGATAGTAATCCCTATCCTGTGCTACTAGGAATAGACTGGGCCACTGATATGAAAAGATTCATAAATCTGAAGAAGCACAAAATGATCTTTGAGAAAAAGTCACTACGCATATTAATACTGCTAGATCTAGCTGAAGTAGCGCGATACACTGAACCGGTGCACAACGATGATATTGATGATGATATCGATTGCATTTACAAGATAACTGCGTGAGAAAAGGATTGGGTGAATCCGACTGCAAATGGAAGGATTTCGTGGGAGTGCAAAAGCTCTTGCACTTCAGATTCAGACAAGGAAGTAGAACGATGGCAGAATCGGCAGCACGAAGTAATAACGCTTAATTGCAACATGATGACTAGATCACTACATTGTGTGACAACAGAGGAAAGGGAGCTGCCGACATGTGATGGATTAACAGTGGTGGATGAATTTCTTAGCTAATTTGAAAGTGCAGTACCAGAACAGCAGCGGTTCTATGCGCTGAAGTGGGCACTGAGCGCCACACCTGCACGATGGTGGCGTACGCATCAAGGAAATTCTAAGGATTGGCGCGGATGTGGAAGGATGATGCACCTACGTTTTGGAAAACCACAAATACAACTAGTAGACAAATATGATAGACGATATGATCCACACACACACCTCGCCAAATGGACCAAGGTCTATGGGAAGAGCCACAACCTGAATGGGTAAATTTATTCTACCATACCCTAGATGTCATACCCATGAATTGTTATACAAAGACGGAGCTCCGCCATGGTACGGGCGAATGGGATGTCTTACGCAAGGGATTTTTGTTAACGTTCACATTTGAATATCATTGGTCGGATACTATTGACAATGCGCTACAAGCAGTAAAAGCCGCTATCTTCAAAATACCACAGTATCCAATGGGAGTACTTCAGCTAGAATGGGCAACACAGTTGAGCAGTGCACTAGAGTGCTATAACGTAAATGTTAAGGAGGAGGATGAGGACCCACGAAACATTAACATTTCAAAAATAGAAGGCTGTCGTGAGATTCGCAAACCATCACTTGAAGACCTCGACGTCACCGCACCGTTAAAGATGAAGCAGGTCAACATTGGAACAGAGGCAAAGTCGAAGTACACAATGCTTGGGGACTATTGGGACGATGCCACAGTCGATAAGGTCGTTGAGTTACTCCGTGAATACCAAGACTTGTTCCCGACCAAAATTACGGACTTAAAAGGGATCGTTGGTGATTTAGGGATGATGAAGATAAACCTAAAACCCGACATGAAGCCAGTTAAGTAGCGGCCTTACCGCTTGAATCCAAAGTATAAAGAAAAGGTCCGCGACGAATCAGACAAAATGCTCGTAGCTGAAATTATTGAACCAGTGGAAGAATCTGACTAGGTGAGTCCTATGGTAGTACAAGAGAAAAAAACAGAAGGGTGAAATAAGAATATGCATAGACCTCGGGAAGCGAAACGACGCCTGTGTACACGATCCATTCCCAACAACATTCACAGATGAAGTACTGGATAATGGTTGCAGTCAAGTAGCATACTCATTCATGGATGGGTTCTCAGGGTACCATCAGATCAAGATCGCGCCGGAAGATAGGAGCAAAACGACCTTCGCAACCGAATGGGGCTGCTTTAAATACACTGTTATGCCATTTGGACTGAAGAATGAGCCAGCTATATTTTTGCACATCATGGTAGCCGCGTTCAAAGAATACATCCATAAGTTTTTGGAGGTCTATCTGGATGATTGGACTGTCTTTGGATTAGTTAAGCATCATATAGCGAGCTTACACTTGATGTTGGATACTTTCCGCCGACACCAGATTACGCTGAACCTTAAGAAGTGCACATTCCTCGTTCCCTTTGGAAACCTACTGGGACATGTGGTTTGAAAACAAGGACTAATGGTGGACCCTGCAAAAATTGTCATTATCATAAATTTGGAAGCACTGTGAAGTGTTAAACAACTGCGCGCTACCTTGGGGCACACTGGATACTATAGGAAGTTCATCAAAAGTTATGCCCAAATAATCGCGCTGATGGAAAAGCTATTGAAAAATGATGTTACATATTGCTGGAATGATGATTGCATGAAGAGTTTGGATGTCTTGAAGGGGAAACTGGCCTCTGCTCCAATCTTGGTCTTCCCGAAATGGGATGTGGAATTTCATGTACATGTTGATGTGTCATGTATAGTGTTGGGAGCCGTACTCACACAGGAGGGTGCGGAGGGTGTGGATCAGCCGATCGCATTTGCAAGTCGAAGATTGTCCAAGGCAGAAAAGAACTACTCCATCACCAAGCATGAAGGGTTGGCAATGGTGTACGTGCTTCAAAAATACCCACTATTTACTTGGAGGACATTTCAAGATGTATGCCAACCATTCTGTGTTGAAATACCTAGTGAACAAGCCTGTGTTAGGGGGGGAATATGCATATGGCTTTTACTGTTTCAAGAATATGATTTTGAGGTCATAGTCAAGCCAAGACGCTTAAACATAGGGCCAGATCACTTGTCACGATTTGAGACGGGTGAAGAACCAACAAATTTGGAGGAGGGACTACCTGATGCACAGCCCTTTGTAGTGCGCGTCGCGAACAGACACTTCGAAGATATAATCCACTTTCTAACAATAGGGACTGCGCTGAAGGAATACTTAATCCAATAGAAGAAGGAATTAGTGGTGCACGTGATGGACTTTTCTGTCATTGCGAGGCACCTCTACAAGATGATCAACAATGAGATATTGTGAAGATACGTACGTGAATTTGAATGAGGTTAGATCCTCGCGGAAGCACATGGGGGTGCTACAGGAGGACACTATGTAGGACACGCGACCGCACAAAATATTTTGCGCATAGGGTTATGGTGGCCGACCCTACACCAGGATTCAAAAGCGCACTGTAAGGCCTGCGATATATGTCAAAGCACAGGAAAACCATCAGAAATGGACGAGATGCCACTAAATCCCCAAATGACACTGTAGTCATTTGAGAAATGGGCAATCAACTTTTTGGGCCCGATCAAACCTTAGGAAAAGACAGGTGTGAACTACATCATCACCGCAATGGAGTACCTAACACGATGGGCGGAAGCACAGCCAGTCAAGGACTGCACAGCCACTACGGCTGCAAAGTTTTTGTTTGAAAATGTGTTGACACGATTTGGCTGTCCAAAAATATTAATGAGTGATCATGGAACACATTTCTGAATGAAACCATCAATGCGCTCACAGAAGAGTTCCAAGTGTATTATCAGAAAAGTACACCGTACCACCCACAGGCCAATGGGATAGTAGAGGCATTCAATAAAATATTGGAGACTGTGCTGACCAAAGTATGTAACATGCAATGGAACAACTGGGACCTGCGCATACCTATTGTGTTATGGGCGTATAGGACAACATGCAAGAAATTGACAGGACAGACACCCTTCCGGTTGGTCTATGGCACGGACACTGTCATGCCGATTGAATACATCGGACCTAGTCTGCGAATAACAGCGCTCACAAGCATGACAGACCATGAAGCTCTAGAAGAAAGGCTCACGCAATTAGAATAATTGGAGGAAGAATGGTTTCTAGATGGATTTCATCAACAAGTACAAAAGTAGCGTGAAAAGACTTGGCATGACCGCCATATCAAGTTGTGCACCTTCAAGGTAAATGACTTAGTACTACTATATGATATTAAGTTTGGAAAATCTCCGAGAAAATTCAAAATGCATTGGCTGGGACCATATGTGGCAAAGGAGGTCACAGACAGATGCATAGTCTAGTTAGTCAAACTCAATGGAGAACTCTTCTCAGGCAAAGTAAACGACAGTCACTTGAAACCCTACACGGGTGGGCCGGCTCTCTGACTAACAGGCCGAAGCATAGTCATCGCGACCCGAGGAGCCAGACAAGGGCGCAATACTATAAACACATGCACCAGAAGCTGGTACCAAGAAACTGACACAATTCAGACACAGATGATTCAGAAGCAAGAATGTAGCAGGTCCAGCAAACCGCAGAATAGTGCGTTGCAGACCTCTGAGCATTACAGGACCAGTTGTAGGGGCTCCACGCCAAGGTCGCCGCACCAGCAGAGTGACTTGGGACGAGTCACGATGATTGTGTTGTGGGCCTGTTGGGCATGGAATCCCCCCACAACATGTTTTGGGGCTTAAAGCTCAAGTTTTGGTCAAAGGTTTTGTAAAACTTCGCGAATTACGAGCGCGAAGTATAGGTTAAGTCATAGGGTTGTTCGCCCTAAAAGTATTGTAATGTAATGTAAAGTCATGTCAGCCTACCCATGGTTTGCGGACCATGGGATTGTATAAATAGAGTGAGGCTATAAGTTGTAAAGGAAGGAAGAGGAATAAAAAGGATAAAAGAGTACAAATGGTTCAAGCTTAGAGTAGGAGTCTAAGGGTATTGGGTCGTAGTAGTAGGAAGAGGCTTTCCAGCTGAGTGCACAGAGGCCTAGTAGAGTCCACAGTTGAGTGCGTGGACCCCTGCAGCTGAGTGTGCAGGGTGGTGTCAAGTCTGTAATCTGGATTGAAGATTAATAAAGAGAGGTTGATTCCTATTTATGTGCATATACTATGCATTGCCTTCTTTACGTTTATACTATTTTATTTATTACTCGCACTGATATGATTGTTGAATATGCTGTAATAATCATTAGTCTTACATAAACAAGTAAGTAATCAGGTAATCACAGATTAAATAGCAAGGAACTTGGGTATTACATGGGTTGCGCCCCAAGTAGGGCTACGCGGAAGCAACATCGCAGGTTACGAACGGATAGTATGTGTGCGTAGCGACGTGTGCATAGGGTCAAACCGTGGACCTCCAAAAGCTCATCAGACATCCCCAGGGTGCAGAAACCTAGTTCTAGCACCCTCCTATACTACTTCAGGTGAGACCTCAGTCTGCGCTTTGTGGATTGTTGCCGAAAGGGCCAGTAATATCGGTATTTGCTTGGCTAAATCACCTTTGAACCTAGGACAGGCCCATACAAGCCAACATTAAGTTTCCTGATACACTTCGGTCCATAAGTTGTTCAAAAAAAATTTCTCATTTTCCTCATGCAAGCGCGTAATGAGTTCATCATGTTTTGAAAGTTCTTGTACTTTAGCCTCAAGGAAATGAATTTTTTTTGTCCATTCAACAACTCAGCTACTTGATTTCTCAATTGTATATTATGTTCTTTTCAAATCTTTGTCTCCTGAAGTGCCTTTTCCAACCTGATAACCTCCAAGATTAGCTCTTAAACTTCCTTCTCCTTTTCATACAATTCTTTGCAAGCTTTGTTTGCCACGTCTCTCCTTTAGAATTTATGTATGCTTTGTTTGATTGAAGAAACAAAAGGGTTGATTGTCACGAAAGCCTTGGCAGTGACATCGTATTGCTTTAAAAAATTGGTAAAATTATCTTAAAACACTTTAAATTTGTGGAAACCGCTCATGTTGAATCCAATTGGGGGTATTTTGCACAAAACCCAGATCGCGGAATTTTAAATTTTTTCTATTTGTTCGCAATAAGAAATCGAAATTCACCTCCTGGGGCTAACTACGAAAATTACTTTACACAGTGGTGGACTTAATTTGTTCTGTTTTTAGTGAACAGTGATTTGGAACAAAAAATCCCCTTCCATTACTCTTACAAAACAACTGTAAGAGTAAATCCTGTAAGAATCCTTTCTTAAGATGAAATCCATTTTTTATTGTTATACCAATTATGGAAGAGAAGCTATGTTAAGAGAAAAAGGGAGTGTAGAACTTCCTTTAACTTTTATATTGACTCTAAATAAAGTCAGATTCTCAACCTTTCCCATAATTAGAGATGTTATCATACCAAATATCCTTAGAGATTTTCCTCTTGCCTTTTTGAAAAACTCCCTCATTATTGTGCATATTAATTTCATGATAAAATTTTTGTTTTGATTGCAACATCTTTATCATTTTAATGGTACATGATCAAGCTACAAACTTGTAGAAGATTGGGCTACAACAATGTACACATACACATAGTGTACACCACACGAATACAACCACACATGGTATACAACACCACACAATAAATAAACATGCACCTGAAATATGATACATACACCTACCCCTGGTGTACAACAGAACACATAAACCTACACTTGGTGTACAATAGAACACACACACCTACACCTAGTGTAGAACACAACAAATACACCTACACTCGATGTACAACACAATACATATACATGCATAGAGTACAATATAACGAATGCACATGTCACGATACCATGACTACACAATGCACATACACAGTACCGCATGTGCAGAACACAAGATGTATGACATGCACACAATATTACATGTGCACAACAGAACATCTACGATACACACACAATCCCACATGTACAACATGTACATAGTACTACCTGTACAAAACACCGCCTGCACAACGTGTACACAAAATCACATGTATAGGACACCACCTACACAATGTGTACACAACATCACATGTACACAATAGCACTTGCACAATGTGTACACAACATCACATATAGACGGCACCACTGTTGAGCCTCCATTTTGTCCAAATTTTCATTATTTACCTAAATAATTTTATATCTGTTCTAAGTGTCTATAATCATTATTATTCGTTTTACGCATTATTAAGTTATCATTTAGAGGCATTTAGAGCTAACAGTTGTTGATCTATGAACTCTTCTTGTTTTGTTAATTTAATGTGAAAATATCATTAATGTTAGGCTCTTTTGTGGCAAGTGTTAAAATTCGTGTAGTAGAAGTTCCTATACCAACTGTGCCTGCACCAACATTCCTACACCAGCTCTGCCTGCACCAACATGCCTGCACTAATTTGGGACTTTCATACATTGACACATCTATAGGGAAATATGAAAGAGGTTTTTGTTCAAAATGGTGTTTGAATTCTTCCACATAAGCTAAGATACACCCAGGTCATACGGATTTATGTTTAGGCAATAATTAATGCCTCAGCCCCAAATTCGCAGTAGTTTCCAAACTACCAACTTCTGCCTCGTTTTCCATGCACGTGAAGGTGAATGAAGAAATTATAGAACATGGGTTTTGGTCCCAGTATAGCAAATTGACAAAGCCTCAAATCGATTTCTAAAATTCGTAATGGTCTAAAAGTTACATAATGGTATTTGAGGCAGTTTTCTAAAAATAAATTGTTTTTCCAGAATTTTAGCATCTCAGATTTCAAACAGTTATTTTCAGGCACGATTTCCAAGGCAATGGATCTGAACCAAAATTTTTTGAGAGAGGTTATTGTTGAAAATATAACAAGCTAGATTCCCTCCAAATAGTTTTACGAAATTCGTAATGGTTGAGATATGAAGAATTCTTTGGAGGCATTTTGTTAAAAAAACCGATTTTTCCAGAAGTGTAGAAAATGGCCAGACTTGGGAAATTCGTGCCAGATCTTCATTCCTTCAATGGGTAAATGGTTTCACTGATATTATATTGATGAATATTAGTTGGGATTCAATCCCCATGTTATTTTCTAAAGAAACTATCATGTAAAAACCAATATAAAAGAGAGGAGCTACGTAGGTGGGAGAGGATGGCAATTTGTAGTTTGTAAATTGTATTTCATTCGCAGAACAGGGAATTAGATCTTTTTGTGCAGGGAAGGAGGAGCTACACACCAATGGGATGATCCCTGGAGGGGAACATTGGAGCCAGCGCTGCATTATTTAATGAATCTATAACAAGACTTTTGAAATGAATTTCCTTGGCATTAAATTTTGAATTCTGGTTTCTACTCTGAAATGAGTTTATTTGGCAATCACTTCTGAGTAATTTTGTTTCTCTATAATGTTCTAAGATTGTGATTTAAATTGCTGCAAGGGCAACGAGTTGGATGGTTGGACCCACCAGCTAGTCCGTTGCCCCAAACCTCTTAACTTTCATTTGTTGCATTTTAGTTTGGTTGGTGTGAGTCCGATCTTAGAAAATTTTGCAATTTCATTTCATAGATCTTCTTTCAGTCATTTCATTTTCAATTTCATTCCAAAAGTTTTATTTTATTGTTGTGGTTATTTAAGTTTAATATCAATTCTTTTGGTTTTATTTTCATAATGATTGAACTAAAGTAAACGGTGAATATTTTAACTACGTCTCTTACTTATTCTTACAAAGATATACCCTGATCTCATTGCTACGTAACAAAGTTTATTTCCAAAACGCAATGGTGAAATAATAGCTAAGCAAGAATTCTAGTTAACTTAACTGAACATATACTCATAATTTCCTTTGAATATTCTATGAGACAGACTCCTGCACTTTTGCTGAAAAAGATTTATTCCTGCACTGTTGTAGGAAAACATTTATTCCTACACTTTTGCAAGCAGATGCTTGGATCAGCATAAGGAAAGATTGTGAATCTTGTTGACAAAACGCTCACATAATTCTTCATTATAATTAAATGTTGCATATATTATAAGGAAGTATTTAATAAGATCAGGGTAAACAACATGAATTATATATTGGTTCTTATTGCATATTTCTCTTACAACTAAAGTACTAAATTTTCTTTAAGAGAAGCAGTGCATTATTATTTTGATTCTTCTTAAAGAATTCAATTATTTCCTTAAATTAGTTGGAATGAAGTTGCTTTATTTCTCGTTTAAATTCATGTTTGCAACATAGCAATAATGTTTTAAGAGGTTTCACATTCTTTATTTCTTGAATCACTTTATTTTGAATGGGGCCTACATTCCCTTGTCCCCTGAACAATTGAGGAAGATTTACTGCAGGAGTCAACTCAACCCAGAAGAGGAGCCAGAAATATATTATAGGAGTGTGTTTACTTTGCTTTAAAGAGTCTTGTTTATTTTTCCTGAATGATGCTCCTTTTGAATTTCTTGCAAGAGTTTGGTTTTTATTTAATAGATCCCCGAGGTCGTATTCTGGCATATATTGTGCTATGCCTCTAATTTTACTTACCCGGATTGACAAATTAAATGTTGGTGTAAATATTGCATTTATACCTCCCGACATTTTGGCGTCGTTGTCGGGGAGGTGTTGTAAGATAAGGCCTCAATGATTTGTCATGCGTTTCCCTTTCCTTCGCAATTGAATTTCTAGATGAACAAGATTCCCCTTGTTTACTGAAGCATACTGGATGACATTCCCAGAGAGCTCACAAGCAAGGTTTTCCTTTCTGCAAGTGAGTGATTTCCTTTACTGCAAATTGTGATGCCCGATTTGTTTCTTTTACTACAATTTGGTTTTTATGAGTATTTTTTCTTTCTGAAAAGTGTGATGCTTGATTTACTGCAATTGAGTTTTTATGAGCAATTTCTTTTACAAAAAAGTGTGCTACTTTTTTTTTCAATAGAGGTTATTAATTTCTGCAAATGTGCTTTCCTTAGTTTATAATCTTGGTTTGTTCTTTTTATTGCAATTGATCTTTTGAGTTTTTCAAGTGTTGAAAGAACCCCCCACCCTACACATACACCATTCATGTGCGAACAAATGTACTAGTTGGCTTGCTAAAAACAGGAAAATGGTATTTGGAGGAATCATCTAATGAGGACTCTTTATGCTTCTACAGAGACATACAATTCATCCAATGAAGAATTAACAATTGAAAATTTTAAGATTTTGATTGAACATAAAAATGATATCATTAAATCTTTAATTTTGAAATTGGATGATTTGTAGGAAGAGTGGGAGCAGGATGCAAACCCACTGCTTATCTTTTGCACCAACTATAGAAAGAAACACCTCCTTGGAAAGTGTCCACTTAGTAACCTAAAAATTTGCAAAATTTGTGAAGAGGATGATCTAATGGAACATTGCCCATTGCTACCAAGATTACTAAAGGTACTCAGGAAATCAAGTAAGGAGTCGAATCAACTACCAGGTATAACTCAAAACCCCTTATTATTTGATACTTGGAATAATGCTTATTTTCCTGAGCAGGTTTCTCAACATGTTTATAATCTTGTAATTTCATGGAAAACTTTTAATCATCCTCCAACCAAATATCCTATTGCATGGTCACAATGGCCCTCTCCTTGGCCCTCATCCTTGAAGCCAGATATCTTCATGGCCTCAAGAATCATTTGGATCCTTATCTCTAGGGAAATCTCTCATGAAAATTCAATCATATGAGCACCAACAACAACCACAATTTCTTTCCAATGCACCATAAGTTATCCTCCCCCATGGTCTGAGCCACATGTGCAACCTTACCCTAGCCTCAATCCATACCCTACCCATTATCCTAATCCTTACCCTACTCCTTATCCTTACCCATACCCTAGCTCTCATTCAAACCCTAATTTGTACCCTAACCCTAGTCCATACCCTTATCCATACCCTATACCTAACTGTAGTCCAAATCCTAATCCCAATCCAAACCGAAGCCTTAGTCCAACCATTAACTAGAACCCTAGCCCAAACCATATCATAAACCCTAATCTAAACCATGAGGTTGCACAGTAGTTGGAACCATCTATTCTTCCAGTTGATTCCCATGTTGAACAGAATATTACATCTTCCATGTTTGGAAAGGGAATGAATTTGCAAACTTCCCCCATTACTGTTGAACATTCACCCCAGGAAGTTATCATTCAAAGACCACCAGAGGAGCAATATTTCATTGGAACTTGTTCTCAAAATGTCGTTGAATATCAAAACCTTAGAATCTCTCTCAACCATTCTTGTCAATTTGGAAATCAAATATTTGAGCCTGAATTTGAGGGATTTATCTTTTGTCTTTCACCAGAATCTTTGTGCCTCTAGGAGAGTGACTATCAAATTGTGGAAGACTTGCATTAGTTGGAGAATCATACATATGTGGATTTCATTGAATCTTGGTTTCAAGCAGTCATCAAGCCACCTTATTTCCTCATCATTCGGAAACTCTTGGTACCATATCAATTGAAGCAATTGATTTCTCACGCTTTGGTATGTCTTGAAGTTTATTCTTTAAAACTAAGTGTGAGTATAATTATCATTTTGTTGTGCACTTGGTTGCATTGGAAGTCCTCCTATACTTAAAAGGGAGTCCTCTGCTTCTTAGGGTAGAGTAGGGTAGAAGAATAAAGAAATTCCATGAATAAAGTTGTTACAACAATGCAATTGGGGTTTTTACTTTCAAAGCATAGCCACGGAAACCGCTTTTAATCCACATCAATTTTTAACACACACATCTGTGACAAATATTGTTGAGTATGATGCACTCTAATACCTCATGATTTTTCAAAAGTAACCATGATTAATCACTCTAAAGAAGTTATCATATGAGATATATATTTTCAGTTTCCATAAGAAGGTACTATTGGAGAGCCCCCTATGGTGGTCCACTCTTGTAATGATCATAATAAGTTATTCATGAGAATGCTAGCATTATTAACTTAAAGAATCTTTCAGTCATTATCTGGGATATTTTTAATAAGTCTTTCAGGTAGAGGAACTAGCCAGTAATGATTAGTCATTAAAAACTTTTCACGCCATCTCGTACTCTTGAGGAGTAGATTTGTCTCCCCACTTATTAAGTAACCTTTAAGGTTAATCACAATCAGAATTTATAAAATATTTAGGGGAGGATAGGAGGTCTCGTGATGAGCCGACCTACCATGATCATGAGACCTAACATGCATGACATTACTGTTGTTGGTCACCAAGCTAGAGTAATGGCTTTCAACTGAAAAGCTGGAAGACAGGAGGTCTCATCATGAGCCGACCTATTCATCCGTGTTATTTCTTGTGAGTGGCACTACCATTAGCTAGTTAACAAGCTAGGACAGTGGCCTTCATATAATTTTTAAAATTAAATAAGATAACTCTGAATCTATATCTAGTAAGTGGGACACAGGCATTTCATTGGGTTAAAAAACATCCCTGCCAAGGTTATAAACACCTGCGGGCAACAGGGCCATGTCTGTGGTATTAAAGTTAATTGCATACTATGATTTACTTGGTTATCTCTATCTTTCCCTAAAACTCATCATTTTATTTCTTGGATAATGGTTTTAAGATTCTTTGAGCATGATGCTTTGAGTTCTATCTTTCAAAAATTAGGAATCTTTAATGATGTGGTACCCTTAGTGAAGGTAATTCTTTGTATTGGATTAAGGAGAAATTTACTTTCGCATCTGTGTGACAATAAATTTAGAGTGTTCAATTTGTTTATTGGTCCAGGAAGGTGTCATTTTGTTATATTTTTATCTCCCTTTTTCTGGTATCATAACTCACTCATTTTTTATAGTTTTTATAGTGATGAATTTCTCAGCGATGATTACTCACTAGGTGATTGATTGTGGCTACCTCTAAATAAGCATTATGTGACCTAGGTACAGGATTGTTGTATTAGGTGAAGGAATCTTATGGTAATTTTCTTGAAATTGCGCCTTTTCAACAAAGATTTGATTTTTATCATGATTGTTAATAAGACTCTGGACAAAAATAAGAGCTCTGAAATCGATGACAAGCACGAAATTCAATTGAAACAGGATAACAGGTATGTGATGTCTATCATAAAGGTACAATATTCATTTTCCTTAATTTATGGTACAAAGCATTGATTTCCTATACTTGATCTTGTTATAATTATATCATTCCTACACTCGATACTTTCATAAGTGTTGTAACATGGTTTTAGTTGTCACAGCAATAAAAATGTTGCAGACTTGATGAATACTTTAAATGATGACATACCATGATATCTTCATATTTCCTTGATAAGATTTTTTTTGCTGACACTTTTGTTGGAAATCATAATTTGATCTATTAGGCAATTTAATTGCTTAAATTGCTTTCATTAAATTATCAACCAGGGATACTCGTAAGCTTGTGATGATGCCAGCAAAATATATGCAGGAGTAGGCAACTAACTCTATGTTTAACTAAATGATTTTTTTATTCAATATAATATGCAAGGGAAGAGGCTCTTAATTGAGGAGGTCCTAGTTGTCCTTCCCTACAGTATTATAGATTGAAAAGAAATTATTGATTGCATAAAACCAAAAACTTGAAATAAACACAAGAGAAAGAATTTTAATTGTTGTTCAGATTCAAATAGAGAGAGAGACTAGCTTAGTCCCTTGATTTTCCCCTCGTATACTGATCCAAACTAAACTAAGATTCATTCATAAGCATAAGAAATGAAATAACTTGAAACTTAAAAGTAAAATAATGAATTTCAACTATCATGCAAATCAAATAGAGTGAGAGCCTAACTTAGACCCTTGGTTGTCCCCTCATATGCTGATAAGATTTCAATTTAAAACCCATTCATCAATCACAAAGAAATCCTCAAACATCTAGGCAATTAAATGAAATAAGATCTACTATGAAATAAAATGTTTCTTTGAACTTTTCAAAGTGAGCTCAATTCTCTTAAGAAAAAAGTGACAAGCTATTCCATAAATTAATATACTACATTAATACAATTTATACCTAAAACTATAGAAATAAAATTCATGTAAAATGAAGCTTTATTCTATTCCATCATAAGTTGGATACATGCTCCAAGAGTCCTCTCCTTTGGAATGGAGGAGGTACTCCTATTTATACAAAAATTATGATAAGAAACTCATAAATGTAGAGCCACTATTCCCTCCTTTGACCCACATATTTCTCAACCAATGGTGACACATAACCCTATCCTCCATGAGGTCCATGATCTTCTCAAATTCGAATTTGAACATAGAGTGCCACATAAGGATGCCTTGGAAGCTTCCTTTGTACCTACACATGTCAACAAACTCATTCTAATTGTTAGGTATAAGTATAAGCATATTATTTTCTAAATTTTAACCATAAATCCACTTTAAAATGTTAAGAATTAATAATCTTTGGAAAAGCATAGTTATAACCCCATGATGAGGTAAATGTAATGATGTGGAGGTGGAATGGAGGTGATATGAAGGTAATATGGAAGTAATGTGAAGGTATTGGTGAATAATGGAGTGAGAATAAGGACTATTTTGAGGCCCAACATACCCCCAAACTTAAGGTATTGCATGTCCTCATGCAATCTATTACATTACTTTTTGATACTTGAGCTTGGCTTAAACTCTGCATGATATCATTTACTTAACTTTTGCAAAGAATTTTTGATGAACTGCAACTTGGTTGGTTCTTGTGTTTCAACCATATTTTCTTTGTTGCATTCAATTTTAATGTATGATCTTTGCATATTGATAATGTGATTTTTATTGCAAAGTACTTTTGTTGGAATGCATCATGGTTGGTTCTTGTGTAACAACCATGATTGTGTTGGCATCCAATTAACTTTTAAATACCTTTGACAAAGCCATTTGTATGCTCATGTAATAGTGAATATATTTTGAAGGTAAGTGGGTTTTAAAATGTGATATATGAATATGGATGTTATATGAATGTGACAAAGTATGTATGTAAATGTATGATTCCCCTTAAACGAATGGTTTTGGCAGTTATGTGAAATGAAGAAAGGGAGTGAAGTCTTTCCAAAAAATATTATTCTAACTTTTCAAGGAATTTAATGGTTAAAAGTTAGAAAATATCATACCTTAACTTACCCTTCCAAAAATGGATGAGAGTTGTGCACGTGTGACTGCAAAAATATTGTTCATAGTCTTCTTTACTTGGTTGTGAAAATGGTGGATGAAATCGAAAAAGTGAATCTTTTATTGTTGTTGCATCTGCTGCTAGATCTGTTGTTGGATCTTCTGCTGAATGTTCGGAATCTGCTGCTAAATGCGGCTGAAAATGTATAAGGCTTGGAAGGTATACAAAATATAGAAGTTACATTTCCACCCCCAGCCTTATTTATTGACTTGTCCTCATGTCATGACAAACTGAAAAATAATGAAAGGAAATCATCTTCATCTGCTACAATGTTTGGGTCTTCAAGTCTTCAACACTCGATGGCACAATTCTTTCCATGTGAATAAATGTGTCGATGTCGAACATGGAAAGAATTCATTGGATTACCGACCATTGATGAATGTCGTTAACCAATGCGAGACAAACTCACCATTAATGTCAATGAGTGCCAAGGTACCTAAGTACATCTTGCGAAGTGCGAATAGATGAGCTGATGTCGAGCCACTTGCAAGATCCAACGATCAAGGGACATTGGTGTATTCCCATGATTGCTGGCAATAGAGCCTGTCATTAAGGCATACAAGCCTCAAGGTACTAATAATGACTCTAATCTTTTCCCAGATAAGGTGCTAAGGTCGATGGGTGAAGACTTTTTAGAAGGGAGGCCTTAAGGAATCCTCCATCATCTAACACGAGTATGAAATAATGATTTTGATGGACCGTAGATGGAAATTTGCATTGAAGCAGGGTTTATTTGGAAGAAAAGGAAAATGGGGTGACTCAGCTTTGTAAGGGAGCTAAATGACTTTATTCATAGGCTACAGGTTAGTGAAAGAGACAGGAAAATGACTGTGAAGGAAAATGAACAATGGATCAAGGTTTTATTTGAAAACGTGAAAAGGAAAATGGAATGGAAAATTTATTGACTAAAGAAGTGGGAATGCAATGAAGTTTTTATTTACTGAAAAGGAATATAAATATAATGGCGAATGTAAAGGGAAATGAGGTGAATGTTTATTAACTAAAGAAACGTGGATTCAATGGAGATATTGGCATCTGAAAGGCTTGCAAGTGATGGATGTGTTGACACTCTCCCCCTTGGCTTACCCAAAAGCATGTCCTCACGCTTGAAATGGGGTCTTTAAAAGACACCGTTTGCTTGTGCTCATTTGTTTATCTTCCTCGAACCTGCAAAAATTTAGTACTTTTTTTGCAATAAAATGTAAGTTTATCATAATAGAGAAGTGATCAATCTCTCTTTTTATGACATTTACAAAAATAAACTGAGAATTGGTACTAATGAAACAAATTCTTGAAAGAAAAACCAAAAGAATTTTTACCTGTCTCGAAACTAGTGCCTCATTTTCCCTGTTATGTCTTGTCAGCAATTTCTTCAATCTTGAACTGTTTCAAACTATTTTGAAAGCTTTCTCATTGTGTAGATGTCGCCAAGACCTTTCCAACGATGCTTGAATCGTGGAAATCCGATGTGGTATGAGAAAGTTATGCTTATTTGAAATTCAGGTGAAACAATGAAGTTTGTCATAAGGTTTCAGGATTGCGCCCTTCCTGCACCTAAGAATTCTGTCTATCTTCTTTGGCTAAGCCATGGCATAAGATTTTCCAGTTTTTGATGCTATGAACTTACTGCTTCTATCAGCAAAGGTTTGTCTTTATTTATTTCTCTTTGTAATGACTCAGCTATTCCGCATTCCATTATGATTACCACTTGTTAAGCTTTGTTTTAGAAAACCTGTATTTGTTGACTGGTGCACAAACGGATTCCTAATAAATGACAAACAGAAGTTGCGGGCCTCAAGATCAAATGTAGAGGGGATAGGTCTTCCAACAACTGGAGCATGGCAGACACATATATAATACAAGCCGTCCATTTCTTGCTTCTGAACCCTACCAAACAGTTCAATATAGAAGATTCCCCTGATGCACTTCGCCTATTTCTCTACCACAAGCACCTTTAGACAGTGCTTTACCAAGCGTTCGAGTGTACTCAGCCCATGGTTTCATGTGCTTGGCATGACGCTCCATGACCGGTTTCATTAGTTCCAACACACCCTCGTGGAACATCTCATAATACAGTGCTTTGCTGCCTTTATATTTATGGTTCTCTAGTGTGGCTGTCGCACGCAACACTTGGACGATGGATTCCTTCGCTGATTCCGAATCCATCTCACTAAACCATTCCAATGCAAAATGTACACAGTCGTCGGCTTACAAACATCACCCCAGTCACCCTCTACTGGAGAAAACGTATCGTATTTGAGCAGCACCTCGATCTTGGTCAGCTAATTCTCATCAGAATATATATTAGTAACCAGCCACAACACGCATTCATAATTATACTTGTACATCGAACATGTTGTTAAGACTAGCTTGACGGACTGCCAGAAGATGCTTCTCACAATTTTGATAAAATGCGTTGGAATTTGGGGATCAGGCGGGATGTATTTGAAAATTGTTATTAAATGTATCAGAATCTGAAATCACGTGAAATCGGCAGAAAATCACTTGAAATCCGAGAGGCCGATTTTTATGGTGGCACAACAAAAAATAAAAATAAATGACAGAGTCCATTGAGAGATCTCGGCGTTAAATCCAGATATTTCCTCTAAAATCTCCATGGTATTAAGGAAATGAATAGGATTTTTTTTACTTACCGTTGTTCTCCACGAGATTCTTGCCAACTTCGTGATTTTATAGAGTATACCTGATCGCTGTTGAAGTGTTGTAATCCCTTGATTCGTGGCCCACTTAACTGATTGTCTTCATTGGTCAGATCGACTTCAACTACATCATCGATTCTGAAGCTTGAGATTATTCATGCCAGATTCCGAGTTCTACTCCGGATTTTCTAAACTGCCCAACCATAACGTCCACCTGTAATTTTTCTAAACGACATCAAGACGGTTTTGTTAATTCAAACTCATCCTTTGTCCAAAAAAATGGATCTGGTTATTTTCAACAATTTCGATTCTTTTCTACAAATCATAAATTCATAGCTAAAGACAATGGAATTCATGTTAGATGTTTTATTTGCAGGTTTTATTGAAGGTCAACGGCGAAAGGAAACCAAATTAGTCATGTACGTCCCTGCAACAACTCTTTGAACGATTTTCTATTATTTGTTTTTATTGGATGTAGGATTTTAGCGAAAATTTCTTGCCATTGGAGAGAAGTATTACATACACTAAATAGCCTTAAATAACCTCAAGACGACAGTGAAACCAACCTGCGTGCTTTTTTCAGTTATTGGTTGAAGCGCAGCTTGACGAAATCCAAAGAAGCATGCGGAAATCAATGCTCCATCGTTTTGGTTTTCTAGCTTAAATTTTTTTATTTACATTTGTTATGTTTTGTTCTTTAATGTCGTGTTTTGTTTGTTTGAATGCATCCGTTTATGTTTATTTTGATGTGTTTGGATTTTTAATGATTTTTGTTAATGTGTTTTGTGTTGTTTTTATTTAATTTAATATTTTTTAAGTTTTTGTTTTTTTTAATGATTTTGTTTTGCTTTTATTTTTTAATTTGTTTTTAATGTTTTACCATTTTTTATGGTTTGTATCTTATTATTTGATTTATTAATGTTTTGGTTTTATGTTTAATTGTTTTACATGGTTTTTTTTGTTTTTTGATGTGTATTAGAAAATTCTAATTAAGATTTTTTTTTTTAATTTTTAATTTTTTTTTATCTTTTTTGAAATGATTTAATTACTTTGAGACAAATCTAAGTTGGAGATCAAAATTTAAACAAATTTTCAGAATGGAGAGTAAATTTAGATCTCCTAGGTATTTATCTAGATCTATGAAGTTTACTGCGAAATTTCAAGGCTAACTTATTCAATTTCCTTTTCTGATCTTCCAGGTCGCAGCAAGGCGCAGGAAGAGAGCATACTTCGGATTTTTGTCAATTCTTTATACATTTGAAATTTTGAATTTGAAAAACATATAAGAAGAATTTGATTTCAAACCTCAAATTTTAACTTTCTAAACTCCACTTATTTTCCTTCACAAATATCCCTTTGCTTGTAGATCTTCCTGCTAATGGTTAGTGAATGAGGTGGCTCTTACTGCACCACCAAAATTTCCAAGAAAATGAAATCAAATTTGAAAATCAAAAACTTTAAAAAAACTCTCCAAGCTTGGTTTTATTTTTCTATTCTATCCTACTCCCTTTTGAGAAAGAGATTTTTAGTTTTATTTTCAAGAGTATATTTTCAATGAAGCCATTTACGGATCAAAGTCTCTAGTATGCTCACATCCAAATTTGAAAAATATACCTGAATGTTTACAAGGATATGAGAGATCAATTGCACATTTGGATTAAATGTTAGGATTCGTTGAAGAATGGAAGAATGTTGTGGCCTAGTCACCTTTTGAAACCAATCTTAAATGTAGTCCTCATTCTCTTGACTTTCCTCCAAATGCTTGAACATCATTCTAGATCTCATGTCCATAAATGGATTAGTTTAACACTTTTATAATGAAAATATTGATTGAAATATATGCATCCTATTTATCATGATTTATATAGGCAGCTAAAAATGAGATTCAAAGCTAACACCTATGTATACTTCCCCATGTTACTAAGATCTTGCTGTCACCAAGTAATCCTTTCAACATGAGTTAGTTTTTCCAAAGAAAAATACTAGTACTGAATCAAATTCCTAATGCCTAATCCCTTAGCACCATCCCCGACAACGGCGCCAAAATGTTGGGCAATTTATTTGCTTAAATTGCTTCATTAAATTATCAACCAGGGAAACTCGTAAGCTTGTGATGGTGCCAGCAATATATATGCAGGAGTAGGCAACTAACTCTATGTCTAGCTAAATTATTTACGATTCAATATAATATGCAAGGGAAGAGGCTCCTAACTTAGGAGGTCCTGGTTGGCTTTCCCTATAGTATCATAGAGAAATCACTGATTACATAAAACTAGAAACTTGAAATGAAGACAAGAGAATGAACTTTAATTGTTGTTTAGATTCAAAGAGAGAGAAAGACTAACTTAGTCTCTTGATTGTCCCCTCATATACTAATCCAAACTAAACTAAGATTCATTCATAAGCGTAAGAAATGAAATGACTTGAAATATAAAAGCAAAAGAATGAATTTCAATTATCATACAAATCAAATAGAGAGAGAGCCTAACTTAGACCCTTGGTTGTCCTCTCATACGTTGATAAGATTCTAATTTAAAACTCATTCATCAATCATAAACAAATCCTCAAACATCTAAGCAATTAAATGAAATAAGATCTAATATGAAATCACATGTTCCTTTGATCCTTCTAGAGTGAGCTAAATTCTCCTAAGAACAAAGTGACAAGCTATTCCATATACTACATTAAGGCAACTTATATCTAAAACTACATAATGGAAATATATGTAAAATGAAGCTTTATTCTATTCCATCATAAGTTGGATACAAGCTCCAAGAGTCCTCCCTTTGGAATGGAGGAGGTACTCCTATTTATACAAAAACTATGATAACAACCTCATAAATGTAGACCCACTATTCCCTCCTTTGACCCACATATTTCTCAACCAATGGTGACACATAACCCTATCCTCTATGATCTCCTCCATGAGGTCCATGATCTTCTCAAATTCGAATTTGAACATAGAGTGCCACATAAGGATGCCTTAGAAGCTTCCTTTATACCTACACATGTCAATAAACACATTCTAATTGTTAGGTATAAGCATAAGCATATTATTTTCTAAAGTTTAACCATAAATCCACTTTAAAATGTTAAGAATTAATAAACTTTGGAAAAGCATAGTTATAACCCAATGATGAAGTAAATGTAATGATGTGGAGGTAGAATGGAGGTGATATGAAGGTAATATGGAAGTAATGTGAAGGTATTGGTGAATAATGGAGTGAGAATAAGGACTATTTTGAGGCCCAACACCATGTTATGCATGTTGTGCCCTCTTCTCTATTCTGTATGCTCTGTTTTCCCCTTCAAGGGAAAATTGTCACAGTCGACCAATTGCCTTTCTTCGCTTCTTCCTCGAATGGCAATGTTCCATACGTGAAGCATATCGGTGCTCCTTATGAGAGTGTGGGGGATGGAATTTTTAAAAATCTAGCCTTGATGGGTATTTTTCCTCTCCCACCTCCGCATGTTTCCTTAGTCAACATGATCTTGGTTAAGTCTGATCCTTGGGTCATTGCCTCTCCTGATCTTGTTGATATCTGGGGTGATGTCATGTCGTTAAGCCCTGTCTAGATCAATTATGTGGAGATTGTTTCGGCTTCAGCTTCGGTACCTACCGATCATATTGCTTCGAGTACGTCCCTTGACACGCATTCTCAATCCCCACACCTTGGTTCTTCCAATTCCCCTGATCCCTTAACCGAGACTTTTCCCTCTAACGAAAGTATCATGGAAATTATGTTTTTGGAGGAAGCATCGTGGAATGATACTCATCATCATTCCTCATTGTTGCCTGGCTCGATAGTCATGTCTACCAGTCTTGAGAAGTTCTCTTCTCGTTTCCCGACCCAACCACTTCAAAAGCCTATTATGACTCATGAAGTTTGGTCGGAAGGAAACATGGGTAATATTACCCAAACAATGCCCATTGATATTTTTGTTAAACCAGGTATCGTTGAAAACGTTCATATTGGGGTGACTTGTTCTCTTGATGAGATCAAGCTCTATACTCGTCTTTTTCAAGAATTTCGAGACGTTTTTGCATGGTCGTATGAAGAAATGCCAGGCATTGACCCAGGTATAGTTGTGCACGAGATTCTGACTTATCCTAATGCGAACCCCGTTCGATGACGACTTCATCCAGTGCACTCTAAAAAAGCGACCACCATTAAAGTGGAAGTTAAAAAACTTCTTAAAGTTGGATTTATTTATCTTATCCCTTTGACAGATTGGGTGTCAAGTATCGTACCGATAACAAAGAAGCATGGCACCATTCAGATCTGTATTGATTACCGCGACCTTAATCGTGCCTATCCAAAGGATAATTACCCCATTCCTTTTGTAGATCAGATCATCGATGAATGTGCTGGGAGTGATATTTTCTCCTTTATGGATAGTTTTTTTGGTTATAACCAGATAAACATTGCGCTGGCCGATCAAGATAAGACTGTCTTTATCTATCCGTGGGGGACTTTTGCATATAAAAAGCTCCCTTTTGGCCTTAAGAATGTTGGGGAAACTTTTCAAAGAGCGATGCAATATGCTTTCCATGACATTAAAAACATCATTCAACCTTATTTGGATGATCTTCCTACTCATTCACGTAAGCACCATGACCATCCTGACCATCTTCGACAAATATTTCTTCATTGTAGACATTGTAACATTCAGCTGAATCCACATAAATGTGTCTTATGTGTTGAATCTGGACAACTCCTCGGTTTTATTGTTTCAAAAGATGGAATTCGTCTTGATCCTCTTAAAGTCGAGGCTATTGTCAATCTACCCCCTCCCTCTTTGTTGCATCAATTACAAAGTCTGCAAGGGAAGGCGAATTTCCTTCATCATTTTGTGCCTAACTATGTTGCGCTAGCTTCAAGGTTCACCTGGTTGCTTAAGCAAGGGACTCCATTCATTTGGGATGAGGCTGCCCAAAAATATTTCGATTACTTAAAAGTTGTCCTCATTAATGCTCCTTTGTTGCACCCCCTAAACTATCATTGCGATTATTTCCTCTATCTAGCTGCACCCTCTAGCACCATTGTTATGGTGTTGGTGCAAGATGATGACGAAGGTCATGAAAATGTTATTTACTACCTCAGTCACAATCTCCTCAATCCTAAAATGCATTATGCTCATGTTGAGAAGTTGGCTTTGGTTGTCGTACAAGCTGTTCAACACTTTTGGCATTATATTCTCCTCCGCACTACAACTGTGATTTCTGAGTGTAACCCCATGAATTACATTCTGACTCGTTAGTTACTTGGGAGTAAGTATTCCAAGTGGATTGTCTTCCTCCAGGAATTTGATTTGGTGTTCACTATTGCCAAATCCAATAAATCATTTGTATTCGCTGAGTTGATTTGTTCTCTTACCTCTGCTTCTCTTCCTTTTAGTGCTGATGAGAAGCTCCCAGATGAGACTCTTTTTTTTTTTTCTCCGATTAGCACTCTCGACCCTTGGTACAGTGATATCATCATGTATCTCCAAACATCCATCTTCCGATTTGCGTTGACCAAGGATGATCATCGACACATTCAACATCAATCCCAACCTTACTCCATCATTAGGGATACTTTATACTGCGTTGGTGTTGATTTGATTCTTCGTCGATGTTTAACTCTCGAGGAGGCTAAAAGTGTCTTAAATGACTGTCATTCTGGCGCATGTGGCGGTCATATGTCTGGCTATGCTTCCACTCAAAAGATCCTCTGTGCAGATTACTTCTGGCCCTCCATCTTCAAGGATTGCATCCTTGTTGTTCGCAAATGCCACAAGTGCCAAACTTATCTGTGGAAAATGCATGCCCACCCGCTCTCCTTCACCCCGTTATTACGTTGGTCCCTTTTCCAAATGGGGCATTGACTATATGACATGTAACCCTCGTTCGGCTGAGGGGAATGGTTATATTATCTTTGTCGTGGATTACTTCACCAAATGGGCTAAAGCGATGCCTACATATTCAACTGACATTAAAAAACGACGCAATTTCTATTCAATCACGTTATTTCTAGTTTTGGAGTGCCTTAATCCATTGTCATTGACCATGGCTCCCATTTTCGCACTTACATGATGACTGAGCTAACTTCTACATTGGGCTTGCGTCATGATGGCTGAACCCCGTATTACCCTCAGGCCAACAGCCAAGTTGAAGCTGTAAACAAATTTTTAGTTACGATGCTTCAGAGTACCATTGGGATGCACAAATCCAATTGGCATCTCATAATTTTTCAACTCTATGGGATTAGCGAACCTCAACCAAAGACGCAACTGGATTCACACCTTTCTAACTCGTTTATGGTCTCGAAGCAACTTTACCGATTAAGTGTGAAATTTCCTCACTCAAATTGGTTGTTGAATTACTCCCTGAAACCTCACCTAAAGAAGAGGGTCTCTTGTATTTGGAACGACTCGATGAAACTCGCCGTCTCGCTCCTTTAGTCATTGAAGCACAAAAAAGCGGGTTAAATCCCATTTTGAACAGTTTTCTGAGGGCAATTTGGTCCTTCTATATGACCAAGCTAATGATAAGCTGGTGGCAGGTAAATTCGAACCCATGTGGCATGGGCCCTATATTGTCAAACGCATGTTATAAAAAGGGCCTATGAGCTGATTTATTATGAGGACAACCCCTTGGACAAGCCCCGCAATGGGTTGTATCTCAAAAAGTACTATGCCTAAGTCATATTGCATGGCTACTTTTATACATAAGTGTGTTATTCTTTTTTGTGCAAGTTTGGTTTGGTGTGTTTTTCAAGTAGCTTTCCTGCTTATTATGTCTTAACCTGCTTTGTAGATGTCTATAACTCCTTACGCTGGTTTCGCTGATGGTGCTTACTGTAGTAACCATAATCTATCTTCCGCGACATGGGCTATCTACACTCCTAATGATGAGTTGATTGATATTCAAGGTGTTTGTTTGGGTCAAACAACTAATAACACTGATGAATATAGCGCGGTTATCGAGCTCTTGTTAGAAGCCATTGCTCTTGACATTTGGGAAATGGTTGTCAACCTTGATTCACAGCTTGTTGTTCTTCAGCTCAATAGCCAATATTCTGTCAAAAACCCTCACATATTGAGAATGTATTTGTGTATTCATCTATTGGAAAGAAATTTTGATTACATCACATGTCATCATATTCCTAGGCATATGAACACATTAACAGATGCATTAGCTAATTATGTGTTAGACAGACACTTAAGAAACATGTGAAAAACAAAACATTATATCATAGTAAACAGGAAATATAACATATATATATATATGTGTGTGTGTGTGTGTGTGTGTGTCGATAATGTTGAGTGTCCTACATCAAAACCTAAAAAATAATATATGCGTTCAGTACATCTATGGCTCGTAGGACTCAAAACTGTAAATGCTAAAACTATGGACTACTCGGCGTGGTGCTCATGATAGCACGTCATTGTTTGTACTACTCGAGTCAGTAAACGATGGATCTGATCTGACACTCCCACTATGTGCCGCTGATACTAGAGTGAGATGTCACCCACCTAGGCATACTTTGGGATGCCTTTGGGCAATTTGTCAAGGTTCCGTACAATCTCCTCCTCATTATCGACTCCTTCCTGATAAGGAGTGATCTCAAACTGTCGAGCAACACGTCTAGCGATCGGGGACATCCCAGATGGTCGCTCTGGTCCTACATATGCAATTACAAAATCGAAATGTCACAAATACATATATTTAAAAAAAAAGGGGTGGGCTAATCCTCTACCACAATCAGCTGATGCCTCAGCCATGAAAAAAGGTGGGCTTGTATGACATATGCTGGCCCCCGCAGGTTTTGGGCATCAGTTCACTCCATCGGACCATCCATGTGTCTCATGGCAATGGGGGGTTTACCTCTGCTAGCTGATAATGAAATAGTGGGATCCACTCCAAAAAGAAAGTCACCAAAATGAATCCATATCCAAACTATTTTAGGTTCCCTACCTTGGCTTTGGATAACTGGTGCTTCATGTTCACCTTCATGGCTTCCACCCAATTGAAGACAGTGGGCATCGTGTAGTCTATGGCATACTGGAATTTAGACTTGTTGGATTCATGCAATGCCTGAGCCCCAACGACTTTCTTTATGGTCAAGAGCAGCGCTTTCAATACAAGGTCGTTAATGCTCATCATATCGACCTTGTCGCTTTTTGATTTCAGTGCTTATGGATAATGTTCTGCAAGCAACATGTTCACACTTGCCCCAATGGGCCTAGATCCATACAAATTGACTAGTTCCCCTCTCTGGGGCAGTCTGGTGATGAAGTATATATATGAAGTCTCTAGCTCCAGCTCTTGGTCCTAGATCACAAAGACTTCCTGTCCAACGTCCCAAAGACTAATCAAATATTGTAACAACTCAGGTTGAGCCCAAAGGCCCGATGTGAGGAATAATTTGAGGAGCCTGTAGTTCCTTAGAGCATCTAAATAGCTTGGATATTCGAATTCTTGTGCATCAATTGCCCCATGCTCACGTTCTTTCCAATCAACCATTTTTCACTGTATTTTGCCTATAAACACTAAATATTCATGTCAACATTAGTTTTGGACCAAGAAATTTCGGATTTGCAACAAAGAATTTGGGCGAAAATGAAATTTGTCTTCTTTGTGTCGACGCGACTGGTTTAAAAATAGTATCGCCGACGGCGCAAGTGCTTGTGCTTTTAACCCTCGATCAGCACGATCTCGAGCCTGGATCTCACGCCAACCGAGGGTAATTTTGTTTTACCAAAATCTCCTCAAAAAATCGAAAAATGGTCAAAAACGGGAAAAATAGGCATGGAAATGAAGCTTGGGGTCTCAACTCTTACCTACAACTAATGGTTCGTCAATCAGCCTCCTGGATCTACTGCAATCTGCTCCTGAATTTTTAGGGCACAAATGGGTAAAAATTGCTCCAAACAAGGTAAAAAGGTAAACGGTAAAAAATGATTTACTTTTCCCCTTTTTATTCACTTTTCATGATATTTTAGGGTTTTAAAAGCATTTTTCACATATTTTTACCTTAGAAAATGGATAATGCGTTTGCTTCTTGTGTGACGACATGTGATGGATTGTTGATGATGGTTTTGAAGTTGTGTTTAAGCTCTTTTCTCGACTCATAAAAACTCAAACGAAAATATCACTGAGTATTTTTCTCTTTTTGACTTGTTAAAGAGAATAAAAATGGGGAGGTCTACTTTCAGCTCTTTTTCGACCCTTACAACACGAAAAGATTGCCGAGCTCTTGTCGTTTTGAACTTGTTAAAGGCTGCAAAACTTCATTTACCCAGTATACGTTTACCTCTTTTTCGGGTTGGGATAAACTATTTACGGAAAAGGTACTCCTTGACTGACATGGTCAAGCGGTTCTCTCAAGTATCGTTTTCTACTTTTTTTTCGGGCCCGAGAGACACAAATGTATGAAAAGGGATCTTTTGGAGTTTTCTTTTCCATGTCTTTTTGAATCTCTCTAAATATGAAAAAGGTACTGAGTTACACCTTTTTCATACTCGTTGAAAAATTAAACGACATTGGATTCGTCACCATGACGGACATGAGCTTCTCCTTCCTAGGGCTCATTAATCTTACTAGGTCGGACTCATTCGAAGGATGGACTTACAGTGCAATTACATGCTATCCCCTTCAAGCTTGCAATAAAAAATAACTGGGGTATCTACCAGAAATGGTGGGGGAAAATTGGAAATTATATCAGTTGTGTTGGTAGCTCACTCTTGAACATGACACTTTCTGCTTTGTGTCAGGTTGGGATATCCACACTTCATCATTGACTTTCCTGGGATGGGCCATTCATTTTTTCCTTTCCATTTGATCTCTACCACCTCATCATGACCTCTGATCCTATGGATCCAAAAGCTACCACACTCTGAATTCATGTCGCGATATGTTCAAGAGTTATCCTTCTGCAGTTACACTCATTCCTGATCCTCTGTATCATCCATAATCATTACATCCCTTTGTCTCGCGTCAATGATGTGGGATACATCATGGCCCTCCTTCGATAAGGTCACTTCCTATCGACTTTAGCACATTATTAAGGAAGTTGGCCAAGAGACTCCTTTCCAGTACCTTAGAGCTTGCATGCCCTAATGGCAAGTTCTTTGCACTCGACAACAAGTTCACATCATTATCTTTCGATCGGGTGATTTCACGGGTGTTCGACTTCAGTTCCTTATTTCACATGTCGTGGATTGTGCTGTTGGTACCTTGAAAGCCATTTTCATTATTGGTGGTTTCTCTCGTGCTTGTTAATCGTTCACATCATTAACCGGTAATCAAGTGACTTTCTAGCATGTTCGACTTCGACACATCTATTCACATGTTAGAATTTGTACTTTGATCGAGTCATGTTAGAGCGCAAGACCCTGGGCTCAGATTACTAAATTCCAGGTTGCAAGGCGATGTGGCATGATTATGCTGATATACATGTCTCTTTCAGATGGATGACTGTGGCCATACCATGAGTTGTTATATGTGATCCTTCGCATTATTGGATGGTTGTGACCATACCTTGGGTTCGATATGATCCTCCTTACTGGATGGCTGCGCCCATACCTTGGATCCATTTACATGATCTTTCTCTAGATGGATTCGTCCATACCACAATTCATGTATCATTTATCAGAGTTGTTAGTGATGTATATGTATCTATACTTGCTTGCAGGTTTTCTAATGATTGTCTCCGGTTCCATGCATCTACTTGTAAAGCAAACATATAAAGCATACTATGCTTGATGCAACAACCTTCATGACAAGAGTGTCTGAAGTGAGTGTGAAACATGTCTATGTAATGAGAACAACCCATATGCACAAATATTTCCTCTATAAGCAGAACAAAATTCCGTTTACATGACAAACAGTAATCCTGATGCCCAAAGATGACATTTGCTGCATAAAGATGAGAACGTGAACAACTCTTAAGATCAAGGAGGGGGCTTGAGATCATCAACTTACCAATAAGTGACCAAGGAACGATCGATCACAGGAACCATGGTAGGCTCTGAAATTTGCATGTGAGCCAAAAATTTGGAGGGTGGTTGTAGCCGCTACAACATGTACAAAAGTGAGAAATTTGTACATACACAATATAAATTTGAAAAGAAATTAGAGGTATTTACTAACAAATGAAAAGTACAACAAAGTAAAGTATGCACGTGAAATAAATCATGCACATGTCAAGGAATTGGGGGCCCTCCAAGCCTCAACTTGCACACTAAAATATCAATCTATTGTAGAAACTCAAAGGTGTTGCATATGTTAAATAAAAGAAACATGGTGCAAAATTTTAATAAAAAATTTTGTGTATAAAGAGGAACTTAATCCCCAAACTCCACTTATATGTGCATTTATACAAAACTACACAAATTTGGAATACTAACAAATCTCTATGAGATAATCAAATGGTTTTTTAAGCACGTCGTCTCCATCATACTTGACCTTGGTGGCAGTTGAAATATCGAAAAATCATGAGTTGTAGAAATAATAGCCTATTCATGTGTTGTGATAGAGTGATTTCCCCCCTGAGTAGTCGTGTTGACTGTACTTTGATCGGGCATATACGAGAGCTTTTTATTCAAACCAAGTGGAAACATCCATCTTAGGAGGGTTGGAAATAAAACCCATGTCTTAAATTTTACCCATAATGCCTACATAAATCTAAACAAATAAATAATTACTAAAACATATTATTTTTGTTAAAAATAATTTTCCAATGCATAAAAATTAATAGAAATCAAGACATACAATGAAATAATAAAAATACCTTTTTAGTGGTTTTATTGGTCAAGATGAAGATAAAATATGACAAAAGTGACAAGTAATGGGTTTATTATGGTTGAATTGACATTTATTTAGATGTTTAATTGTCAACAAAAATAAGGATGAACATCTCCCCCAAGGAGAATTTGTTGCATGTCCTCATCCAACAAAATTGTATTGGTTTGAAGTCCCCTTGTTGCCCTCAGGAAAGCATCTACATTGGATGTATATTCTCTCTCGATTGATTGTCTTGGCCTTTGCATAAGCACTCTTACCTTCAATCTCTTGTTTCTAGCTTTAATGTTTTCTTCTACTAATATCATTGATATGCCTATTTTGAAATCATACTATTTTCGTCCTACAACCTCTTGTTCTCTTTCTTATGCCTATCATTTTCCTCAACAATGTTATGTTTTTTCTGGTGATCAATTAATTTTGTTCTTTGATGTATATTTCTAAAACCTTCACCTCTTCAACCTATCTTTTCAAGCTTCTAATTTTTCTTTTCCTCTTATCCATGTCAATCTTTGAAGATGTGAGAGGGGATTTCCTTTTTGCATCTCAAGGAGTGTCTTATTGAATAATGGAAAAATATATTTCCTCAAAGGGTGATTGCTCCTTTTCTTTTGTTGTGTGTGTGAATGACATTTCCTCGTCTATTGCACCTATGAATAAATCATGTTCTTCCTATGCATATGTGAACAACTCCTTTTCTTATTATTTTAAAGATTTAATGTAGTCATACAAGACTTATTTGTTCCTTATCAATTTCCAAAGTGGATGTGGTAGAAGTAGAAAAATTGGTTCTTGGTTTCTTAGCAACACTTGTAAATGCTTGCTCTTTCTTACTAACCTATTCATGTTGGCTATTGATTTCCTTGGCCAACGATCTACTAATTCTTCTCCAATGTGTAATTGTGAGTTTTGTGTCCTTTTATATTTTATGTTGCCCTTTTCCTCTTAAAATTGTGGGTCTTGGTTCTTTTGGTTGAATGGTTTCTTCTTATTCTTCTCCCTCTAATATGCTCACAATATATCTACATTATATTCTTTCTAAAAACCATTATCAATTAAAAATTATTCCTAAATTTTGTTGCTTACTTGTAATCCATAGAGTATTATAATTTTAATTAATCCATGGTAATAAAGACTGTGTTCCTCATTCCATATTTTTCTTTGGATGAATTTCACCATCTTAATTATACCACACAACAAGTAATAGGGCATGTTCACAAGCTTCTCCTTCTTTAAATGCATGATAGAGGAAAATGGCACTAAATCCCCTTTCACAAGTAGCATATTTTTTAATAAGGAATACCAAATCTCTCCATGGACTCTTGAACCGATTTCCTGGTACCCTTGAGAACCATTTTGGCTTTTGTCTACATTTGTTGAAGAAAGGTGTCCAAGCCTTCTCCTCTATTTTCTTATTTTAAACCACCTTTCACCATCATGTTGTGATGAACCTATGACCTAAGAAAGTGTATGCCCAAAAATGTGTATGGTAAGGTTATCATTCTTTGCGCTCTCTCCATCAAATTTATGTGCAAAATCCCTTGTCACTTCTATGTTATATCCATGAAATTTGGAAAAGAAACCTCGCCATCTTGCATCTTGGAGAATTAATAAGCATTCTAGGTGTAATTTTGTTGTTTCAAACTCATAAGGTTCAATCCTTACTGCCATTTTCTCAACTATATATGAAGTCTTGTAAATTAGCTTCCCCATGTGAATAATTTCCCAACTATTAATTTTGAGTTTTGAAGAGGGAATAATTTGTGTTTAGAACTATTTGTTGGAAGTACTGAGAGGGGAGCTAATCTATATTTCTCTTCAATTAGTATATTTTTAACTTCACAGATCATTAATTAACATTATCATCAGATGTAACATAAATCAACAATAAACAACACCATTCAACAATGTGCAAACATCAAGACAACAAACATCATATATTTTTAGGTGGAAACCCTTCCAAGAGAAAAACCATTGAATGCTTCTTAATATTTTGTCTTCCATAAAATGTACATCAATATTTTCATCTCCAACTAGGGGAGGCTCAAAACCCTTTCTTTACAAGCTCTAACCTGAAGGATGCCTCGATGCCCTAGTTTACCAGTTGCAACTAGAAGGATGCTCCAACGTCTTGGTTTACAGGCTCCAACTTGAAGGATGCAACAACATCCTATTTACCAACTGCAACCAAAAGGACGCTCCAATGCCCTATGCAGGTTCTGCCCTAGCACCACCCTTCCACCCTAATTAGCTGACAAACCATGTTTCACAATTTTTAGATTGGATCCACCTGTGTCAAGATACAATACAAAAATAAAAATCTCTTTGCAAAACAAACTTTGCTTCAACAATTTAATATGCTCCTGTGCAACAAATTTATGCTTACATCAACCAGGCATTGACACTATTACAATATTGTTGTTTCATCACATAGTAGCAACAATTTTTTTTTACAAGATCGGTTAATTTTGTATTTCCAAAAAAGAAAAGGAGCTGACTCTTATTACTCTGATACTTGAGTGCTTGAATCCCAAATTTTTTATAGAGCGTAAGACTATTCTGGCATATTGCCTAACGAACTAACATAGTAACAAAATAAACTTCAATGACATATTACTTGTATACTATTATAGAACTAGAACAACTTAGTATTGGTTTACAGAGTTTTCTTGCTGGGACCTCTACTTTTTGCCTTGGTATATTGAGTTTTCTCCCTCCTAGATCAGAGTGTAGTTTTTGATGTATGTAACACCCTCCTCCAAATGTATACATTTATTTTTTAGGGTTATGATTTCTGCTTTCTAATTCTCAAACTGCATCTTCTAGTAGCTGATCTCCATCTTCATCTCAAATTTGAGGTCTTGAATTGTTTCTTTAAGTCTGCTGATCATGAATTTGTTCGCTTTGCAGGTGGCGCAACTGTCATTCTAAGCAGCTTTCTCCACCGGGTTGAATTCCATTTCTGATGTTTGATTTTCTGTGGTATTGTAGTGCTTTCTGAAGTTCCTATGTGCACTGTGCCTTAGTCGATTTTCGCTTCTCTTGAATTGATGACTCCTCTTCTACTGACTGCTATTTGATTGTTTTTTCCCACCTCTTTGTGCTATTGGTAAGAGCTGGAATAAGTGACCAATGTGACGCTTAGGAGCATTTTGGGCTTGGTAGAGAGTTGCAATGAGTGTTGCAAGTTCGAGAGAAGTATCTACCTTAAAATTATTAACAAATAGAAGGATATTGATCAGGTCACTGTTGGCTATGTGAACGCATAAGGAGGGAGACTCTTCACAAGGATTGATTGAAAGAGATTTGATGAGGGAAATGCTCAAGATTTTTAGCGTATGTGGAGAATGTGAAGTAGACGATCTGGGAAATCAATGAGGGGAATGCAAAACAGAGGCCTCAATATTCTCATTGACAGGGCTGCATATGAATAAGGGAAGGATAGTATCAAAATTTAAAGAAGGAAGGCGATGGAGATGATTTTCATAGAAAGTGTAATTCGTGCAAATTTGCCAATGAAAGAGTGGCTTATCCTCCTTGGACTTCGGGCTAGAATGGAAATTTGATTCTCTCAGGATTTTCTGGAATAAATCACGAGTTTTTCATGAGTTTTGGGCTATTGATGTATCTGTGCACTGATTTGTTGTGGTCCTCTGGATCTTCTTTTTGTTGGTCTTCTGATTTTTTTTAGAAATGCGTTGTTTGTCATGATCATTGATTGGATAGAACTAAGGGATTGAGTTATGGTAGAACTCTTCATTTTCTCTTATTTCTCCTTCCAATCTAGTAATTGCCATATTAACATAATGATCAGCTGTGTTGTTATTCTCTCTTAATATACGTTTGAATGTGACTTTGCTTGCACTGACCAGATTGTTCCTTATTCGTTTGAAAATCCGATTCATGGCTGCATTTGAAGGATTTTTGTTGATGGCCATTGCTTCAATAATGATATCCGAGTCCCACAATATTATTGGTTCTTTAATAGCTCTTTTTTAAGTATCCTTGTGCCTAATAACAGACTGTAGGCCTCTACTCTATTATTTGTAGTTTCCTCCAATCCCCAGTCATAGGAGACCAGCATGTTCCCCCGGGGGTCGTTTATTGTTCCTCCAGCCCCTACTTTCCCTGGATTGTTTTTAGAGGCCCCATCAAAGAACAAGCAAAATCTATTTTGATTTCCTTTCCATATTGTAAACTCTTCCTCATTTAATCTCATCTTCCAATTCTGTACTTTAGGTGTGTCTCTGAGATTTTTATTTCCATTGTTTTTTATTGTTGCCTTGCTTATCCAATCCCTTTCTTCTTGTTGTAGGATATTGTTATCTATCATTGTTGTACCCTTCTCATTTAAAAATTAAGAGGTGAGACCCCATGTTTTTTTATAATATCTTTCCAATTTTTGGTGCCTGATCTTTAAAGATGCTTTTATTCCTTGCGAGCCATATTTGCCAACAAAGAACTGTTGGGAGGCTTTCCTAGAAAAATTTTAATAGTTGCCTTTTTCTTTGTTGAGTAGGGGTAAGTTTTTTTCCATTTTATGAAGAAATCCATGAAGGTTCTCGAGAATTTTAGATTAACTTCCAAAGGAGTTGTCAGCTGCTTCCATTATTCTTTTATGACCGTGCAATCCAGAAAGAGGTGCTGGATAGTATCCTCTTCCTTTAAACACATCGGACACTTGGATGGACTAGAGAAGCCTTTTCTTTTGAGATTTTCAGAAGTAAGTTTTTTTCCTTTTAGCAGGGTCCTGTTGATGCCTCGAAAATCGTTGCATCAACATCGGGGGATAACCACCCGGTCCAGACCTTAATACAACTCCTTTTCCATTTGGGATGGTGGCTCCGACTGGATATATGGGAACCAGGTTTCCAGTGATTGAATATAAAAAAAAGGGATGGATTGAAGTGACTGGTTTTCTAAATAAGTGATAATGGATGGAATGACTTAATCTAAAAAGCGAAAATACAAACAACTATTCTATCCCGGGAAGCTTCTATTCTTAAGCGCAACGTTTGATGATCTCTATTCATCAATAGGCATATAGATGAATCTATTCAATAAACATAGACATTCCTTCATATAATAATTGCTTTGTTCAAATAGTTGAACAAAGTAATTAATAAAACATTGTTACACTTGTCTTTTTATATTACTGATACATGTATGATTGGAAGAAAAGCACGTTGTAAACATCCAATAGTGGAAAGTATAAAGAATGTTGTTAAAACACATGCATATATTCAATAATAGCAAGAATGATCAAATAACAATTCACATAAAAAGAATGAATGCAGACATAGATAGTAGTACCATATGAGTTGCAAATCATTCCCAACATCAATCGCAATTCGAATTCCTTCTTTCGACTCAGAGATACTTTTAAATAAAGGCAGCAGTGCACATCCACATAAAAGCTTCGTTAATAAAATTGGAATAATTGACCCAGTCTTTATAAAAAAAATATACCTGAAGTACAGTAGTGCAACTTCAGGTTTAAGTCATATACAAAAACTTAGGACCCTTTCTAAATACATGAAAGGGTCTATAAATACTTAATTAAACTAACTAACTACAAAATTAAAATGCTACTAAATTGGTATAACTTGATCTTGAATATCTCCCCCACAGCAATCTCGTAGTCGGCAGCATGATTCATCACTCTGGTTGTTTGCCTTTTGACCTGAGTTGGCATATCACTAGCATCGATTCCACTTCTTGAGGGTGGCTGAGACAAGAATTGAGTTGAGCCGAATATGTGGCATCGTGTATATCGAGAATGATACAACCGATTGCATCTGTTAGGCACTTGAGGGCGCCTCTCTGGCTGTATGACTTTACTAGGAACAAACAATAGGTGTCCCAAGTTAAACTTTTAATACCTGTGATCAATCTCCCATTCTTTTCCAGCTCTTGATAACATGATTGCTCCAATGTTTTGGCCGATAGTAATTTACCTGGTGTACATTGAGAGATCATATTAGATAAATAGAGAGTAATTGTTAATCAAATTCAATCCAAAATTACTTGTGGATAATTTGCATCTAGAAACTGCTCTCTCTGCCTTCATCAATTGGGACTGCCACTCCATGAATAGAATTTCTTTATGGGATTCTAAGATTTTAGGCAAATTTGTTGCCTGTCCCTCACTAGTGTCCTGCCAAGTAAGAAAATCTGTTAAGGTCTCATCGGCCTACTCTAAGTCCTGTCTAGCATCGACTGATTTATCTATTATTGATGTTGTTATGTCACACAGGGGTTCAACTTGAGCAATTTTATGACACAATAATCTTATTTGTGTTACCATTTCCTTATTAATCTGTAGTGCTTCTGCCCTGAAATCGGCAAGCTGCGAAAGACTCTTGAGCTTCTCTATTTGACCTGATAATTGAGCAATTTTCTCATCTTTTGTCTTTACCATCTATTCATTCATTGTCTTCAATTTTGCTAATACCTCCGATAATTCTTTCTACCTTTGAATCGCGCTCGAATCTACCCTTTGTTTCTCTTCATGTAACTACTTGTTCAATTGATTATTTAACTATTGTTGTGTTGACAATTGCTGTTCTAATTGTTCTGCTTTCTGTTGTGCCTCCGATATTTGTGCTTGTAACAAAACGATTGCCAGGTCTTTTTCTTTTAACAAATTACTCACTTCCGATGCCTTGTCCATGGTGGCCGCCGAATAGGCTCCAGCATATTTAGACAACTTTGTTACGTCATCGGAAGGATCGAACTCCTCCTTCCAAACTACGTTGGTTGTCACTGTTTGTTCAAGGAATAGGGAAGGTTGATCAATCCTTCTCTTTTTCTGCTGTCACTTTACTATGGCCCTGTGCTTTGGGATGTAAAAGACATCCAATGGAGGTATATCCTCCACTTGCAAAATGATTTGATCCGAAGGATCTTTGGGAATTATTTCGAAGTCTGTAGTAGGGGTTAGACCGCTGGTTCCTTCGCTTGGAACCTCTTTTGATGCTGTATCCTGTGTATCAGCCGCTTTGGATGTGTCGGCATCTCTTGAGCTTTCTAGATTGCTTATGATTGAATCAAATTGCTTCCACTCCTAGAGCAATCTCGGGTCAATCTGGGTATCGACATTCACATCCTTGCTGCTCTGCTCTTGCTCCCTTTTTTGTTCTTCTTCATGTATTTTCTCTTGTTCTTTCCTCTGTGCTTCCTCTTGTTCTTTCCTCTGTACTTCTTCCTGTTCTTTCCTCTGGAGTTCCTCCTGCTCTTTTCTTTGGAATTCTTCAAAAATTTCTGATGTAGCAAGAGGTTCGTTGGTAAGTCACTATTCAGGCTCGCTTGACTGTGTCATCGGGGCAGTGGCTAACAAATCTAGAGGCAGAGTTTGCAACCTCTGCTCTCTAAGTTTGTTAAATTCGACTAACCCCTCATCGTGATATCTCATTTTAGCTATAGCTTGAACCTGAAATAATGACTCGGCTGAGGAGAATAGGTCATCAAACTCATCTTCTTTATGTTCAAACTTAGTAAGTTTTGTCTGTTCTAGTACATTATAGATGACTTTGTTTGGATCAAATCGTCTGCTAGGAAGAGTGGTGAGATTCAGTATATTTATCTTTTCTGCCTCTTTCTCTGCATGCTTATATTCATGCAGAGTGTAAACACCACACCTTAGAGGAAAGGGAGGCCAAACTTGCTTCTTTGAATTCCTCAAAGTCTTGGTAGCTCCTGCGGATGTAAGCTGATATGCTATCTCTCGAGCCAATAGTTTGTCGAGTGTATCCAAGGGGAGGACATGAGGCCTAGCATGACTGCTGAAAACTCTTACATATGCAAATTTTTCTTCTCCAAACCAGGTTCCTAAGGCTGTCAAGTCAATCTCTGCTTGTGAGGAAATCTTAGGAGCATGTTTGTCAAAAATTGCATAGTAAATGGGCAACATAAATCCATTGCAAACGTGATATAGGTGGTGTTTATAATGGGCTTTCCATAACTTCTGGTGATAGATATGAATGGGAATGTTGTCCTATAGAGTCCATCTCTGCCCCAGCATAGGAAATTCGGAGTTAAAACAGAGAGTATCTAAGATGTAGGCACTAAAATAAAATGGAGGAATAAACCTATCAGTAATGCGGGTTTTGTTTCTGAACTCAAGAATAGTTTTTGCTAACTTATTAGATAATATATTCCCCCAATCCATTATTTCACTATTGACTGCTGCTTCCATTAAAGGTACCATCTCTATGGAGAATTTTGAGGAATCATGCAACCCCCAAATCCTACACATCATCGCTCCAGAATAAAAATAAGGAGAACATAAGGAATCGATAGAGTACTTACCCGAGGACTCATGCTTGTGTTTTGTGGGGTTCTGTCTCCATTCTCGTATAGGTGCTGATTCAGTTTCACTTTCATCTGAACTTATCCAGAAATGCTTTGTTATACTTCTTCTCTGGTTCGGGCAAATGGTACATTTGTCTCAAATCATTGGGTTGAAATGAACATAAGAATCTCATGTCGATAGTCCAAAATGTTCTATTTGTAATTGGGATTTCCTCAACTGCCCACCTTACCACATCTGTGTATGGAAGAATTTTCTCTCAAGCTGCTATCCGGTGTAAGTAAGAATCAGCCAAATCCTTTAAGGTAGCCTCGGACTTCCAGTTCAAGCCTGCTGTAGCTTGTACCAATGTTTCTTGAGGTTCTTTGGCTTCAACCATATTATAGATGCTTTGCCAAGTAGTATTACCCAGACCAAGACATGTAGTGTCTGAGATCAATCCTTTTTTACTTGGTCCTGAATCGGCAGTATGTTGTCCTATTACTGCTGAAGTTGAAGTTGTTCCAAATTTCTTAGACTTCTTCCCCATTTGGCCTAAATTTGCTGCTTCGGAGGAGCTCTGCACAGGAGATAAAATGAACGTAATTCATAGAATAGGTGGCACAAACCAAGTATGAAAGAGTTATATCAATCAATGAATAATGGAGGATTAAAATTATACTACCGCGGATACAATCTCTAAAGAGATTTTGGCATAACTGCTCCATTAATTGGTCGTTTAAACCTGTCAATCATTTAAATGCTCATCATATCGTTCATTCATCGAATAATTCATTTAAGCGTGGCTTTGATGTTTTGGCGGTTGGGCGCAAGTGAATCACTATCAGGAAGAGAAAGGATTTTAATAATAATTTAACACAATATACCCAAGCCTTATAAATCCTTTTTGAAAGTCATGCTTATCTTTTATCGCAATCGGAGATCGAAGGAATGCTTGAGTAGTTATATTAGTGTCATTGCGGAATCCCCGATCGCCGATAGCGATATCGCTAATTCACATCGAGATTTTTTAGAAGAGGGCTTTTTGTTGCATGCATGTTACACTCCCCGATCACCGATAGCAATATCGCATCGGAGCAAAGAGAGGGGCCTTTTGTTACGATGCTTACCTTCCCGATATCCGATAATTATTCGCGCTTGTCGCATCGGGGAAAACCAATGGGTCTTTTGTTATGCATCCTTTGTTATTGTGATATGCGATCTTGCAATCGCTTTTTCGCAATAATGAAGAATTATTCATTTTTTATTATAAGACCGATTATATTTTGACTAAAAAGTTTTTATAATGTTTCGTTTCTTTTTGGACCTTTTGAGGAATGATAAGTTGATACCAATTTTATTTAAAAGGGACCCATTTCATATTATAGTTTTGAAGGTAAAATTTTATGAAATGGGGGGTTCTTGTATAGCACAAGTTCTTAGCCTCCTAGAAAATTCATACCATGGGATTTCAACATCCCAACCAGCATTTAATACATGGACCTATCATTCACTAAATTAAGCGGTGTATGTCGAATGCTCATCACCCATGGATTTTCCCCAAATCCTTTATATCTACAATCATTCTCATGCATAAGAATTCCAAGTATGCAAAATCACATCACTCAACCAATTGTGATTATATGCTACAAATAGTCATACTCACTACCCTAAAGGAAGTTGTGCAAAGTTAAAGAAGAGACAAACTTCCAAAGCTGCAACTGCCAGTTGTTCAGGCCTTTAAGGTTCTAGATGGAAAGCACCTACATCGCCAAGGCATTCTTCACAATAACATGTTGAGCATTATTGCAATTAATATGAAATCCAACCCAATCCAATGACTATGATACCACCATACTCACATTCATATATTAAACTTAGAGTTGAGTTCTATCCCTAAATCAGGGATCCATGCATTATTACCATGCAAGCAATAAATAAATTATAAACTGGCTCTTAACACCTAAACTCTTGTTTAGTTAATTTTCTAAAATCATTATGAAACCAGTGTTTTCAGGAACTTGGTTGTCACTTACCCATGGTAGAGCCCATCTAGTCCAAGTGTTTAACTTGGATGCTCTGATACCACCTGCAAACACCCCACCTTCACCTCAGTAAAATGTTCACTTGCTAATCCAAAATCTCTTATGCAGTTAGAGAAATGGGATTTTTTTTCTTCTCTTTCATTCAAGTTATCAAAACTCAAAGTAGATATCACCATCGCCTTTGTCTCAGCGAGATGTTTCCGATGATATAAAATTTTGTTCTATTTGGGCCCCTGGATCTTAAGTTATACTCTAAAGTTTTTATTATTTATAAGTAATATTTCCTCCTTTCTGCCACGTGGCGTCTGTGTGATTACCATGTGGCACAACATCCTACTATCATGTCAGAGCTCATGGTAGCCAAGGACACTTATCCATGTGTCGAATGCCCTATAACACTTCTACACATCACTGTGTAGAAGTAGTTATGTTTGTGTTTAATTATATATGTAAATTTTGTATATTTAATTTAGTTGCATTAAACAACCTGATCGTATAACCCATGGCTTTTCCAAAACAAATCCCTTAAATAGACGTTGTATGGCATATATGAAACATACATACACACATACATACATTTGTATTCATTCCAATATCTACATGTTAACGATGGTGCAATCAAGTAGTCCTTATAACCCATGGTTTTCATCATGGATCAACCCCGATGCATCCTCTGCACCATATGCACCATATAGTACACATATATCCTTTGAACATACATGTATAGGTTCTACATCCATCAAACCACATGTTTCTTATGTTTACACACAATCTAGGTATATGTATTTCATACACACAATGCCTATGCTCTACGACGTACCTTGCCACATTGCACGGATAGTCAATATGGATCCACATATAACCCTTATCCTTCAGATGATCACAATTAAAACTACTCGATTGAATGGAGGAGAGTGAAAGCGCTACCCCCCCTCCTCCATGACGTCATAGGGGGTGGGCTTACACCTTCGCGTTTTTTACTCATCGTTCCACACAGTAATCTAATGGTTCTATGCAAGGATTATCATCCTACGGACTACGAGGGCTTACTCCTTCCCTACTGATGTCACAAAGGATGGGGGATTCTTCCAAGATTACCATTGTCTATTCTTCAATGTAATGCTCATTGTCAATCCAAACTCCACATGCCAAAGTTTATATTCAAGAAATGTATTTCACGAGGCTCCAAGTCAGACGTCAGCTCATTCTTCCTCTAGAAATTATTGCTTCCACCACTTTGGTCTAACCCCAACTCGTAGGTTGTTGTGACCACCTTACAATGTGTTATTTGGTGACCACTCTGACCTCACATAACTATCAAAGGACCTAACCCCAACCTCAGTGTTTTCTAGACCTAGCATGACTTCATCTTATTAGTAGTGGTTATGCGAGAACTATGTGTTATTTTAACACGTTACATACAAATATCAATACACAGAGTTCACACTTAAAGCAAGGAGAGTGAGGTCAAGAAATCCATCTAAACTCGACCATTGTCATCCACCTTCAACTCCTTATAATGGATGGTGATGCATCATAGGGTTTCTTACCTTTAATATGTTTGAACTGCCATAAACCTTATATGATTGTTTAGCCCAGTTATGGCACTATATGACTTGCCTTCGACACGTTCCGACTGCCATAAATTTCACACACATATATGAAGTGGTAGAACACCCTTATTTCTTGGTTCCAAGCCCTTTAGTGCCCAAGGATACTTACTGCACAAAAATTTATACAGACTCGGTAATTAGCATGATGCATACCAATCTTGTTGGATGAGCAGGTTATGATTGCAATGGCATCTCATGAATATGATAGTCGTAATGAATTGAAGTTTATTGGTTGGTGGGTCACCCACAAGTCCTTCAAAGCAAGATAAGTGCAACTTTTATATCCACACGGTTATAACTTTTGTTGAGGCATATAAGTCATACTTATGCGCATTCATCCTCGTAAATATATGTGTATATACACCCATATTAATTTATGTATGTTTATGCTTACACACATAGGCAAACTCTTCCCTAGTTCTACATTCTAATAGTAGGGAATAGAATCCAACAACCAACCCTTCTTTAAGACATGCTTACTATGATGAAAAGTGAAGTAAATTACTTAAACCAAACTTGATACTAAACATAGCACCTACAATTTTCCCACCATAATCTTGACTTTAATATAGTTACTAAACCTCTCTCAGGCTCAATTTATTAGTATTTATAACACCTTACAGAGACTATCAATTGTCTCTATCCAAAACGATGAATACATATCCAGGTCCTAAAAAGAGACATCCACCATGAATTACAAGACCCAAAAAATATTAACATTGCAGCATCAAGTAACATGTAGTATGGAATTCTTGTCCATGAGCAATGTATCTCATCATGTATATGACATAAATACAATACCATCTCTATTCTAGGAAAAAAAACTAGATCACCAGAGATTATGAGACCATATCATTAACCAACACAAAAGGGTAAGATGTTTCCCATACTCGAGCAATGGGAAAATAAGAGTACGGACCCAAAAGCTTGGGAACATTTTACTAGAATGCTAGGAGTGGCATCCATATGGTGTAAATAGACCAATATGCCCAGAAAGAAAGAAATCATCAACATTACTGCGCAAAAACATGAGCAATGTTGGTATAAGCTTCTAGCAAAACCAAGAAGCATGCCATTACAAATATGAAGGGAACTCCATGCTAGTTTTTGTTGAAACATAGCCAAGATCATTACTTATTGTTCCAACACTTTTCAAATAACGAAAATAACTTGTTAGTTAATTGTGGAGACAATAGGATCACAGGTCATGCACCATACCTTGATAACACCATCTCAGACCAGAAATGTAAACATATATTCACTATCATGGAGAATACATGAGAAACACTTACCTTCAAAACTTTTGGGCAACTGAGTCTGGGACTATGACGCTTCATCTAACCATAGAGAACTGCAGTTGATACTCACTTGCAGCTATCATCCCTGAGCCAAATTACAGGGGCTGAGGGGCCTTATGCTTAGAGATTTAAACACAACTACCAATTGATTCAGGGACTCAAGAGGTTTCGTCACCTCCACCCACCAAATAAGTTGCATTCCACAAATTATATAGGAAGTCTAGAGACCAAATATCTCCACCCTTTACAAATTCAATATGCTGGTTCCACCCAATTTAGGGATTCCAGTACCCATGATAAAATCAAACCACAACCAGGATGCCTCTAGAAATCCTCCAGGAAAAATTCCTCCACCCTAACCCTCGGGGATTTTTTAGAATCGCCATCTCCACCCTTTGTCCAATGGGGAATCGAGAGTCAATTAATCCTCACCTAGAAATGATTTATTCCTGCCTCCTTGCCAACCAAGAACTCATATCACAACTCCTTTGTATTCTTGTTGACCATTCCATTTTATTCCTTTTCTTGGGGATTGACGGTGTTATTCTTTTCTAGATCTGAATTGTCTTCCTCCTTTGTGTTATGTTCTCTCTTTTTCTACTGCACTACCTCAACATCTCGGGTGCTCTTGCTACACTATTCCAGTGGTTATCCCTTCTCTCTACTGCAGAGTTCCTCCTCTTTTTCATTGTTCTCTTTTGGTCTCCTCACTTGCACTCCTTAACTGTTTGAATGAACTCCCAACAAATCAAATTATTTTCTTCTGACAGTGGCCCTTACCTTTCACCATTTTTCCTACCAATAAGAAGGGTCCACCTATCTAGCAGTTCCTAGATTTTTATGTTGATTGGCTTGTTGCAATGGGTGGCCAACACAACATATTAGTTGACATCCTATCCTTTTTCTATTTAATTTCTTGTCCTTTTTGCCTTATAAAATTTTCCAAATCAAGCATGGGCCTACATACTCTTACAAATATCAATTCTGAAAATACCAAACCATTAAATTTCACCACCTAGATTTCAAGAGTTGACATGAACAATTCAGATTTTCTCTCTTGCAATAAGAAAATATCCAACCACCCAAAAAAGTGACCTTCCCCAGTCTCTGGAATCTGTGTCCCTTAACTTAGCCCATATCTTTTGGTAATTAAAATGCATGACATATTTATAATGCATACATAATTAGGAAATGATCAAGGCTATCAAAACACTTATAGGATGACATGTATACTCTTAGTGATTAGGATAGTAGGATGTCAAATGTTCATTGGGAGGATTTTTCAGGTGGGATGGCATTGGCATGACATATTATTAGGCATGGTATGGTGAGGATGCTCTCGATTTGGCGGGTTGGGTTCTAGGGGAGTAGATGATTAGTGTAGTAGTAACAACCCCACTGACACATGGGATGGTTCACACTACAATAGATCCACTTTTGGTTGGATGATACAATGGTATATTTGGGACCCAAGTATCAAGGGATTTCTTGATGGTTGGATAATATAGTGGTATGGAATGACACATGGCACATTTGGAACCTAGGGATTGATATGTAGGCTATGGCATTACTTTAGGACAAGTAATCTCGAGGAGGGAGGAATGTGTTGTGGCCAGCAACAACCCCCCTTCTTATTTAGTATTAGTAATAACACTAGATAAGTGGGGACCCTTAGTCAAAAAAAATTAAAAATGAATTAGCGCTTGTATTTCCTTTTTAATAAAACTTGCAATCATAAACGTAGGAAAATATCCTTCAAAAAATCTAAAAATCTTAAGCTTCATGATAAGGTAAATTAAAATCATTCCTTAAGAAAAATCGCATCACAAAAAGGATAATAGGATACTCCCTTACAAGCCAAATTCTGAGATTGCGAGATCGCGATACAAGACTACATATTAAAAAATTATACATCGCATCGTATGCATCAAAGACCGCTTACGCTGAAAAATCTTAAATGCCGATATGCGATGATGCATATCACAAAATCGCATTTCGCAGAAATCACATTAACAAAATTGTCACATGTCGCGTTCCTGCAATATTGTGGTATTGCGATATACCGGTATTGTGATATAGCGGCAGGGCGATATTGCGACAAATTGGCAAAATGGTATCATGAAAACGCGATACAACAATCTACGATATTGCAAAGCAAATCGCAGAATCACTTCATCACGAATCTTTCAGGCTCATTATTCGAGAAAACTTTTTTGATGAACCAAGACCTGGTTATGCGCTTTAATGCTAATTAATGAGTTAGTTGTTGTTAATGAAATATGATTTTGCGCTTATCAAAGAGTTAGTTCACGTAAGGTGGTATAATTTTATGTCTTAAGAATTTAAAAAGCTTTCCCATCACCTTTCCTTACCATTACTCTCACCTCACTTGTAAACTGCAGGAACGAAGAACAAAGAACTATACAAAGCAGTACACAGGATATCATGGGGAAGAAAGGCAAAGCTTCGAGCTCTGAAGACAAAGAAATGGCACCCCTATATACAGACACTGCCTATAACAGAGATGTTGGTATCACGACTTGGGAATGCATGTATAATCTACTTGAAGAAGAAAATCCCAAGGTGACGGAGGTTACGGCTATTGCTAGTTCACAGGGGTCTTCTGAAGCATCAATTGCATATTTAGCTTGTTCATTCTTGCATCGGATAGTGGCAAGGCCCAAAATTCTCCCCTACACAGATATGATTAAATGGGTATTGGATAGCACAGACATAAAAAATAGACAATTTAAAACTCAGGGTCAAGGACTTATCGGCTCATTCGCTCAACAAGATTTTAAGCTCATGTATCATTTGCCAGAGCCATAGGCGACTTATAACAAACAATTCATAGAAAAGTTTGTCAAAGAGAATGAAGACCTGGTGAAATGTACCAAAGATTGGTCAAGGAGAGATGAACCGCTGAAAAAGGATAAACACGATATGTATAGTATTGGTTCCCTCACTTCCCCATATTGCTTTGCTTCTGCTATGCTCTGTAGACTTTTCGGGAAACTAGACATTAAAAAATTCTCAGCTGAATGGCTACCATTGTTGGATGCCGCCGGTAATTCTACTGTCATGGATTGGTCTAGAATATTGTCCGACAACTTAGCCACTGCCATTGTAAATTACCAGTCTAAAAGAACTGTTTCTCATAGAATTTATCCCCCATTCCACTTATCAGCATATGTAATGGATGAGATTTTCTATGTTTCCAAGTTTCCTATAATGGGCTAGAAATGGACAACTCGAGACCCCTTACCCATTCATGTTTATCACAAGGAATTGTGGGATTCTAAGTTCCCTCCATTTTTCTACAAAATTTGTCATGGAGTTATGTTGCCCCTGTACAAAATGTTGTATGATAAAGATGCCCCAAGATGTTCTCCTGAAGAAAATGTAGATATACTCACGGTCGCGAGATGGTTCAGAGAAGAATTGTTTACATATGTCAGAGTATTTGGAAGTACCATTTCCCCTCACGTCTTACCTTTGTATGTTCCTGATAAACTCATGGCACGAGAAATTGCTTATCAAACCTACGGTGAAGGAGGTTTGACTAAAGATTTGAAAGAGAAAAAGAAAACCATTTGGCCTCAATTTCTTGTAGCCTGTGGGACCTTTCCACTTTTTGATGTAGGCCATGCATCCAAGGAAGTAAACAACATAACGTGTCTACAATTGTTCAAATTTCTAGGAAGGCCATTTGATCCATATGATATTGCTAAGAATTTCATTGTCGCAATCAAAATAAAAGTGTTTTCTAAAGAAGAGGATTGTTTTGATGATATGTTCCAACAGAGAGGCACACTTGAAGAAATTATGCATTCGGCTCAAACGTGATTCTCCCTAGTAGAGTTTCAGCAGTTCAAGATATACAGGGAAAGAAGGCTAGCTAATATTCCTTTGGAAAAACTACGCTTAGAACCCGTAAGGGAACCAACTCCAAGTATTAGTCTCAATGAAAGTTCTGGTACAGATAGATCTAAATATAAGTCCGGGAAAGAAATATCAGAACATTCTAAGAAATCTGAAAGTGACCATGGTAAAAGCGAAGGATCAGTAAGGGATACAACCCAATCAAAGGAACTTCCACAGCAATAGGTGTTAACCTCTCCACAAATAGATCCTCCCCCTCTCATCGTTCATCCACCATCGAACAGAAATGAGCTAGACAAGGAATGGGAGACCTTCAATGATTTAATCAATCTTGAAAGGAAAAACACAACGACACCTGTAAGTAATGTACAGGCAACAGAAGATATGATCACATGAGAAACTAGCAATATCTCTGATACGGAACATATTCCTATTACCCCGTCCTCTGAACTTATACTCAAGATAGAGGAAATTCCTCCTCTTGATGTATTTTATAGTCCACAACACAAAGCAGTAGTGAGAAAACAAAGAAAGAAAAGGAAATTGGATAACATGATCTCTCATGATGTAGAGCAATTGGATGTCCTATGGCAAGATCTTACTACCGATCCAACTGAAAATCTCACCAAATTATCTCAGATCGTAGGAGCTTATGCCTCTGCAACTATTGATAAAGCGTCTGAGGTACATCAACTGCTAAAGGAAGAGGAAGACCTGATACAGGTTTTGCAGCAACAACTGCAATAAGCCAATGCCAACAACGAAGCATAGGAATAGCTTGAAAGACTACAACAGGAATTCCAGCGGATGCAGATAGGCTACCAGAACAGTTTGACTAAGAAAGAAAAGCAGTTACAGGATATGCAGGAAATGCACAAGGATGATCCTAAGCTTACAAAATTCATTGCAGAATCCATTTCCTTGAACGATCAACTATTACAACAATAGGAAGCATTGAGCCAAAGAATATCACAGTGGAACTCATATTGTGAAATAAGTGATAAAATCACTAATCAAGTCGTGGATGTACGACATGATTATGATTTAATTGATAGGCAAATTACTAAATATTTGGCTTGGAAAGGAATAGAGGAAGGAAAAAGAGCGGGCGCACCAATAATAAACGACAATCATAAAGAAATTCTCTTTAACAGATGGGATGTGCAAATCAGGGAAGCAAAGCAAGTAGGAGAAGAAATAGCCACGGAAGCAAACAGCCTTATTTATTGTATAAATGAAAATTTGCATAAAGAAAATCTGATCTCAAAAACCACTCCTGGGTATCTATCAAAAGTACAGCAATTGCAAGCAGACTGGAGATAGAAGGCTCAAGAAAAGGCAGAATCAATCAAAAGATTAACTAAGTTGAATTGGGATTCTTACTGGGCGCATTTGGTAAAACAACCAGTGTATGACCCTCAAATGCATCATCAATTCTGCCGAAAAGATAGTGCTAGCTCTTGTTGATTCCGTTTTCACAAGACAGTTAAAAGCTGAAGTCGGCCAGCTAACTCTTCTCAAGCAAATGTTGAATGCTTGCGATTTTAAGGAGCAGATACAGAAATAGTTAGATGATAGTTTTAGATTTACTTTTAGAAATAGCTTTTTCTTTATTTTTGCCTAGAAAAAGGACCATCATTTAAACCATATCCTACATTTATGTAATAAGTTATTTTTAGAATTAGTTAGTAGTATTTAAACCCTTCTCATGCATTTAGAGAAGGGTCCAGAAATTTATCAAAATTTTGTCCTCAGAACATGCACTTTTGCACCCTCCGAGGAGGTTTTGATGAATGAATGGAACAGGATTTATTGATTTTTGCATTTAATATCTACTACTGATGTTGCACTTTTGTACTCTTAGTGGATGTTGAATTAAGAAGAGATAAATCATTATCGCTTGAAGCTCGTGAGTAGAACTAGTTATAAATGGTACTTTTATCTCTTAACTATTTATGCCTCTGTGTTAAAGTGATATTCATGTTCAATTGTTTATATATTAATGCGTGAATGCCTGAGTTATCATTTGGCACTTTTGTACGGTGATAGCTATTTATTTATGCTTAATGTATGAGTAGCTTATTATGCGATATGTTTTTCACAATTGTTTCGTCTAACTTCTTATACGAAGTGGTTTATCTATATTGAATTCTTTTCTCATAACATTTGAATGATCTTTATTACCAATTGTTATCTGAAATATTTTTAGATCGCATAACAGAAGGATTACACCCCAGGTTAGTGTAGATTTAAATATTTCTGTTTATTAGAATACAATTGCATATCATTAGATTAGAGTTAGAATTAGAGCATCTCACTTAGAAACTTTTAGGAAAGAAATATCAATCCTTCACACACACACACACATAAATTGGGAAACTAGTCCCATATCCCCAGTCGGACCCACTATACCAAACGAAAAAGGATCTGCCAACCAATTTCCAGACCGGGTGGGTATCCCCCTTGTTGTAGACCCAATTTTCTGGGCTTCAACTTTATTTGGTGCTAGAAGGAGGGCCCCACACTGTGAATGGCAAGAAAGTCTAAATCTAAATACCATTCTGAGAGTAAATCATCCTCACCATATCCCCCGACTTCTCCATTGCATTTACAATCTTTAAATCTAGATTCAGAAGTCATAAGAACAACAGTCGCTACTACAAACCCTGACATTTCAGAACAATCTACTATTGAACCTCCTGAAGTTGAGTCTCTGATTCACAAACTTCAGCGATTTTCCATCTCTCCTCAAAGATATGATAAATCACAAGGCAACGTGACTGCGCAATACAACCCTTCTCATCCTCTTACTAGATTACAGAGCGAAAAGTTTGGTGTTCAGCCAACCGAATTACCTCTACCCACAAGGAAGAGAGCAAGGAAATCACCTAGAGGGTCCGATAGCGAGACTCTTTCATCACCATCATCCATCTCAACTTCTCCACCGCGAAGTCAACCATCCACTCCACTTCAGATCATTGTCCATCAGCCCACCGCTACTTCCACATCTCCTTCTCAATCATCTGGAGTCTGAATATCCTCATCTTCTCAACTGCAGGGATCATTTTATGCACTTTCCTCTGTTAGTAGTTTAGCGATGGCCCAATCTCCATGGAATAACACAGGGGCAGTCTTAATGCCCGCACCCTTGAGTCAGCTACCAGCCCATCCTGAAAAATGGCTGCCTAAGTTTAATCCTGAAGCAGGCATGCTAGCCGAAGAACATATAAATAACTTTATGTTATCCATTAATCTCAATGGAGTTACCAACGAAGATGTTGTTATTCGACTTTTTCCTTATACTCTTCAAGGAACAGCCGGATCATGGTATTTTTCATTACCATCTGGATCTATCACTAGTTGGGATATCTTCCAAGAACAATTCCTTATTAAGTTCGGTGATGATAGGTCTACGGCAACAGTGATCAATGACCTGTCTAACCTTAGAGTTGAGTCAAAAGAACCTATCAAAGATTTCAATTCAAGTTTCAATAAATTGTTAAACAAAATTCCTACTGCTTCCAAGCCTAGCGAAGAAGTGCGAAGTGAATGGTACATCACTGCTTTACCATCAAACATAGAAATCTTTGTTGACAGAGCTAACAAAACAACTTTAGTAGAAAATATGAAAGGAGCAATAGCAGTAGAGAAATGTATTATTGCCCTAGAAAATAAAAATGCGATAGAAGAACGAAAATCCAAGAAGGTTACTTTCAAGGAAGATCCCAAGAAAAAGCAATCGAAAGATCCATTCGATTTAGAAGGATTGCAAAAAGTTTTGAAGACCATGTCTAACGAAATGGTCGACATTAAGAAACAAGTGGCAGAAACTTCTTCTAAAAAGTTGTACAGACCTTTTAAAAGAAACCCGCCAACTGATTCAAAGCCCCCAAATGCTATTACAAGTGCTGAATCAAAAGAAGAAGAAGAGGAAATTGCTACTAAAGAACATACCGACGAAGAAGTTGTAGAGTTACAAGGTATGTGGGATCTCATCCTCCCAGATGAAGAAGATCAAGAGGCATCCCCGGTTAGCACTCAAAGTAGAAATCAACTTGATCCTCCTCAACCTACTCCTAAGCCAAAAAGCGCAAGCTCGACGACTAAGGATAAAGTCGCAACCAAGAAAATGACACCTAAAGCGACTCAAACCAGCCCAGTCCAAATAGATTCATCAACTCCATCTAAAATGTTGATCGTTTCAGATGAAATGGAGTACAATATCATCGAAGACATGAAAAGACTAGGGCCAACATCACTCTTTACGAATTGAGCAAGTTAAAACACCAACAAAAGATACTCTTGAAAGAATTACATGTTGTACCAGTTGCACCTTTGCCCGTCACTATAATTTCTCAAGCTTCCCACGACATGGGAAGACCTCCAACTAATGTCATCAATAAATTTGACCCAAACGACATCGCCTTAATTGGAGGAATATCGAGATCTCATACTCCCCCATTTCTTCTTACTTATGAAATTTTCAATAAAAATGTGCATAATTGTTTAGTGGATTCAGGAGCTTCATCTAATATTTTACCAAAGTCAATATGTGCAAAATTGAACGCTCAACCGCAAAAATCTGTTGTGCGCATAGTTCAACTAGATCAATCGCAAGTCAAAGTGATTGGCGAATTAAATCAGGTTACCATAAGGCTGTCATCCAACCCAAAGGTATGTCAAGTTATCGACATTTTAGTTACTGATATTCCAGAATTTTATGGCTTAATTCTTAGCAGAGATTGGTCAGAAAAACTTCATGGATACTTTGCAACTGACTAGTCGCACATGTGGCAACCTTACAATGGTAAACCAAATCAAATAAAATTTGAGCAAGAAAGACATTATAAATTCATAGTAACGGAACTGGAAGGAGAGAATGAACCAATAGCATACAACAATAAAATCATTGGCAACTAATCAGTAGATTCTTTCCTTGGAAATTTTAATGCTCATACTTCACCTTACTTAGAACATTCTGTTTTATCTCAAGTAGAAAATTTCTCTTAGACAGATAGTTCTAAATGTATTAATTTTATAAATAGTCTTATAAATAAATCTTTATTTTTGAAGTTATTTTTTGACGGTTCTAAATCTAACGAAGGAACATGAGCAGGATGCGTGTTAATCAATCTAGAGGAAAATAAAACCATGCTAACATGTAGACTCAAGTTTGATTGCACCAACGATACCGTGGAATACGAAGCTTTTGTCCAAGGGTTATACAAAGCAATCAGATTAGATGTCAAATACCTTCAAGTTTTCGGAGATTCTGAAATTGTAATCAGACAGGTACGTAATACTATACATTGTTTATCAAGTCATTTAAAACATTATCAATATTTAGTTCAAGATCTGGTTGAACACTTTATAGCATTTAATATTTCATCAATTCCCAGACTCCAGAATGCTAGTGCAGACCTATTGGCCAACGTAACTTCCAAGCTCATTCCTTCAGAAGATTTTAGCCCTGATCGATTTTCAATTGAATTAATTTTTAGACCCTTGATTCCTGATAACATTACCAATTGGAGGATTTTCAATGACGATCCTGATATTGTGAGTTTCCTCACATCTGAAGGATCCTACACCAATAAAATAATTGACGAAGACCAACATGACCAACAATTGCAACAAGATAGCACTAATAATGCTATACGTAAGTTAGTAGTCAAGTTAGAAGACCTTTATGATTTGAAAGATCGGTTTAAAAGATCTACCAATTCAAAACTCCAAAGTTCAACTTTGAACTACGAATTAGTAAATCTAGGAATTGATACCAAACCACAAAATATCAGCCTAGGCCTTGGTCTAGCTCCTGAAGAAAAATTAGCATATATTCGTTTGGAATTATGATGAACTCAAAACGTATGACACCTCCATCATCCAACACACTATTCCAATGATAGATGATGAGAAACCCGTCCAACAGAAGTTGAGAAAGATCCATCCCAACCTAGAAAACTAGATCAAATCTGAACTCAATAAGTTATTGAAAGCCAAAATAATTTTTCCCATTTGACACTCCAAATGGGTTTCCAATATGGTTCCCATTAGAAAGAAGAACGGAGACATCAGAATCTATATTGACTTTCGAAATCTTAATAAAGCCTGCCAAAAGGAAAATTTTCCTTTGCCTCCCATAGAAAAAATACTACAGGCAGTCGCGGGATCAGAATTAATGTCATTCTTGGATGGATTCTCAGGGTATAGTCAGGTGTTGGTACATCCCGATGATCAATTGAAAACCACATTCAGAACTAAATGGGGCACATACACATATCAAAATATGCCATTTGGTCTTATCAATGTTGGTGCCACATTTCAGAGAGCCATGGACATCGTGTTCAAAGGTTTAGTTAACAAATCAGTGGTAATCTATTTGGATGATATAACTGTATATTACAAGAAACGAAGCAATCATATTAAAGACTTAAAACAAATCTTCCAACATTGTCAAAGGTATGGAATTTCACTTAACCCAAAAAAATATTTTTTCGCGTTAAGTGAAGGAAAACTTCTAGGATTCATAGTGTCAAAATCTGGGATTCACATTGATCCTGAAAGAATCAAGGAGGTTTCTGAAATACCCCTACCTCACAAAAAGAAAGCTATGCAATCTTTTCTTGGCCAAATTAACTTTGTAAAGAGATTCGTTCCAAAATTTTCAAGAATTGTGTCTCCTTTACAAGCAATGATTAAAAAGAAATCAAACTTTAAATGGGGCCAAGACGAATATGAGGCATTCAATTTGATCAAACAAGCAATTGTGAACACTCCATCTTTAGCAACTCCAAATTTTTCCGATCCTTTTATTTTATACACATTTTCCTTTGATAAATCATATGCTGCGATACTCACTCAAGCAAATAAAAATAAGGCAGAAGCCCTGATTGCTTTCTTCAGTTCAAATTTACAGGGGGGCGAGTTAAATTATTCAGATGTGGAGAAACAAGCTTACGCTATTTTCAAAGAAATTAAATATTTCAGACCCTTTCTACTCAAAACCCATACGAAAATCATAGTACCATTTCCAGTGGTAAGAAATCTTTTAGTACAAAAAGATGTGGGTGAGAAAAGAGCTAATTGGGTTATTGCCTTATAGGAATACGATGTAGAAATCAAACCAGCAAGTATTGTAAAAGGTCAAGGCTTTTGCAAAATGCTGGCCGGAGCATCACTTCTATCCGAAATTCCATCTACAGAGATACAAATGTATGAGGTAATTCTAAACGATGTTGAGTCATTATATGTTGATATCATTTATTATTTAAAGAATGGATATGCTCCTTCAAACCTCGATCATACCAAGAAAAGAGCTCTAAGGCTGAAAGCCAAACAATATCAACTTGTGAACGATGTTCTTTTTAGAATAAATTATGATTCTGTTCTCCTTAGATGTCTTGAGAAATCTAAAGCTAAAAAAGTTTTGCAGGAACTTCACGATGGGCCAGCAGGCGGACACTATGTTGGAGATGTTACTGCACATAAAATCTTACGCACAGGCTATTACTGGCCCACATTATTCGAAGACTCACATAACTATGTGAGAAAATGTCAAGTCTGTCAAACCGCTGCAGGGAGACAAAAGAAACCATCCTTGCCACTACAACTGGTCAACATTGAGCAATCTTTTGATCAGTGGGGATTGGACATAATAGGTGAGATCGTTCCTCACTCTTCTAAACAACATAGATATATCCTTACAGCAACAGATTACTTTACTAAATGGGTAGAAGCAGTTCCACTCAAGACGTCTAATGCTCAACATATCATCGAGTTCATAGATCGATTTATAATCACTAGGTTTGGGTTGCCCTATGCTTTAATGTTTGACAATGCATCATATTTTTCTGGTAATGCAATGACTGAATTTGCACTCAAAAATGGTTTCAAACTTAAATATTCTGCCAATTACTACCCACAGGGGAATGGGTTAGCTGAGTCTACAAATAAAAACCTAATCAGGATTATCAAGTGAACAGTTGACCAAAATCATAAAAATTGGCATAAGTCTTTAATATATGCTTTATGGGCAGATCGAATAACGTAGAAAGCCTCCATCGGCACTTCTCCATTCAATTTAGTTTATGGGAAAGAAGTGGTTCTTCCCACTCATTTAGCAATTCCCTCTCTGTCCTTAGTTCAATATATTGATGAAGTACCAACTTCCTCCTTACAGCTAAGGCAAATGGAAATAATTAAGTTAGAAGAACAATGAGAACAGGCCAAAAGAACTCACGCTCTGTTATCACTCAGGTTGTCCCTAGGCTCCTAATAGGGATATGGCCGAGGTAACCACAAACCAATATTTGGATTGTAGGTTCTAGCCAACCTGCAATCGAAGAGGGCTCTCTCCTTATGATTCAACTTTTGTTGATGATTTTAGGCTAGCTTTCTGGCTTCAAGGGAGTGTTGTTTGTGATTGGATGGAAGGTAGCATTCTCGAACAAAGAGGCAAGGTAAAGTGTGATAAGTTTTGAACCATTGGGCATGGAGTCACAGATTGCGGCTTGCGAGCGTTTTCTTGGTCACAAAGGGATACGGAGCGGGATAGCCACTCAGGATACAATTATCGGCCTGCTGAAAGTATGGAATGAACATCAGGGATGAAAGGCAAAGGAGAATCATTTCATCATGCTGAAAAAATAGTTGAAATGGATGAATGGGATCTAGGAGCAGTTAAGAATTCCTAAACATGCACTCATATGTGAAAGAAATAGCGTAAACAAGATCATTCAAGTATACATGCTCATAACTATTTCTGAAGAAAACATCGAGAAATGCAGAAATTGAACTTTAGGTGTAATGAAACAAATCTTAAGCTATTCTTTTTTCCTGCAATTTGGAAGGTGGAATGGTGGTAAAAAAAAAACATAAAAGTAAACAGAGGAGAGAAACACTTATTGAATCATGTAGAAGCACAGGAATTCCATAATCATTCCTTGGCCAAGAGAAGACATCAAGTAGTTTCGCAATCCATGCTTTCAGCAATCTTTGATTATGGAAATTATGACAGTTACAGTGCGAGTCTCTGCTCGGAGAAAAAGCTAGAAAGAAGACTGACCAACTACTACTACCAACCAACCAACCCCTCACAACATTGTTCAGGGTGGTATTTATAAGAAAAATATTGGATAGACATCATTACAATCGACCTAAACAGGTCTGCTAGAAGACTCTTCAAAAATCTAAGTGTCGCTGGAATAAAATGCAAGTAAATCTTTTTGGCTGCGCTAGGGGCAGCTGAATCAGAAACGGTGACAATGTGGCCCTTGGGGGCTAGATGCGGTGCTGCTGGAATGATTTTGCTTTGGGAATTGCAGTTTTGCTCTAATGTGAGTTGAATGCGTAATAATTATGATTTGAGAGCTTCAAGTGGCTTCGCCCTCTTTCTATGAATCTGCCAGAAGATATTAAATGTTCTCCTGCTTCGGGCCGCTGCTCAAGATTTTCACTGATACTCTTTGCCGCTACATTGATGGCTTCCAGCGTTGACTGATACTCTTTGACACACTTGATGCCTGATGATTTGATCTGATACTCTTTAAACTCTGTCATTGTTCTGCTAATGTCTTTAAACCGGATCATTTTGGCACGATCGGGCAATTTTCAGGCTTTTCGGTGCACAAGGGGCTAAGAAATCAAAAGATTCCCCGAAGATTCCTCGAAATGGCCTATTTCCCGTAGTGATGTGCGATTAGTGCAAAGCGCTAATCGCGCATCGAAAACTACCTCTGTTTCTTGTTCTGGAGCTCCGAAGTGCGATTTTTCTTCCTGCGCGAAGTTTCGGCTTTCTGGATGCTGACGTCAGCATGACGTCGGCTGTATGGTGGATGACGTCAGATGTGGTGGGTCCCTGGTACAGAATGACATGGTGAGGTGCTGATGTAGGAGGTAATGCAATGAATTAGCTCTGATACGATCGCAATGTCTCATTAGCGGGGACCGGAAGGTGCTTATGTTGGGAATTTGGTGCTTGCGACCGCCGACCGCTGATATCACGATATCGCGTCGGGTGGTGCCGGATGGGTCATAACTTGCATGGAGGGGAAAGTGCGATCTTGCGATGCGATCTGGCTTTTAAGGTTCTGTGGAGTGTAAGGCTTTGGGCGGAAAGAGCAAGTAGGTGGGTTCTAAGGGCATTTTGAGGTTTCGGAAGGGGTCCGATTACCTGAGAGGGATTTTATACTCTGGAAGGAGTCCATTATATCTGGGAGATGATTTGGAGGTTAAGGGTTCTTGCTTAGTTTCTGGTAAACAGAGGAATTCCCGGGAGTACTTATGGTTATTTTTCAACCAGGGGGAGGGATATTACGTAGGGGAAAATTACTTAATATTAGTAGGGGGAACGTGAAGAAATAGGGAGCTAAATAATAATGTTAGTGGTTAATATGGAGGTGGTAAGAAAGCGCTAAGTTCAAGAGAGCTTAGGCTGTTACAAGGGGGTAGGACCATTCTTTCGGGAAAGTATGGAACACTTTGAGTGAAGCAGATCTTCACTCAAGCTAGCGTTATGAAAAATGATGAAATTTGAGAGGTGTCAAGCAGATCTTGACCTCTTTTGGGGAAGTTATTTAATGATTGGGGAAAGCAGAGAAGGGGAATTAGTTATACCTCTTTTGAGCTTCTCGCACAAAATTTCTTGCTGATAGTGTCCTGAATGAGATGACACCTGAAAGTCTGGAACTGATCAGCAATTAGGATTCAGCAACCTCAGCACTGCCTACCCAACCTACTTACCTAGCATTTTTTCATCTTTTGATTTGGGTGCACTTAGACTTGCAAACCCATCATTCATTTTTATTTTGATGCTTTCCTATCTACATACTACCCTTATTTCTTCCAAGGGCCCAGGTTAAGCTGTTGGGCTCCTCTGCTTCTCTACCTATCTAAGAATCTGCCAAGATTAAACTGTTTGGACAAATTTGCATTCTCTACATTCTAAAACAGGAAATTTAAACCTAGGGAGACCAAGATTAAACTGTTTGGACCTCCCTTTAACTGAAAACATTGGCAATACCGGGATAACTTTACAAAATTTGGAAGGCAATTGAATGAACTTTGAAGTAGCCTTCATCGTTTGGAGACTGTTTAAGCAAATATGGAGCATTGCAACAAGAAAAGTACGACATATTTGGCCTATAAAATGTCAATCATGAAATATGAATACCCTGCTGCAGCAGGAAGCTAACAGTGGCTCCACTTGGGGATGGCTTCTCCTTGTGAGAAGTCAAGAACAACAGGTCAGAACGCCTTGATCTTTGGTTGTATGTCTTCTGCAAAATTGTTTTCTCCGGCTGCCTTATTCCTCCTACCTACCTACCCTAACCAGCACTTACTTTTTCATTAGGTGAGATCAAACAACCAGTGCAGCCACTTAAGCAACTGAGAGATAAGATGAACTTGCTGACTGATGGTCTCTGAGCGTACAAGCATCATTCGGGTATATGCCCTCATAGTGAAAATTGTGGCATATAACGGTTGCTGTTGATGAATTTGGTCTTCACTGAGACAACATGCTAAAGAAATTGGATCAAGCAGAAGTTCCATGTATTCTGCAATAGGATCAATAAAGTCATTATGTGAGGGAACTTCTTCTGGGTCTTCTTGATCAGATGGAGCGGCTGCGTCCTCGTTGGTAAGCCTGGCAGCTAACCCTTCTGTCTCTACCTTGACAATAGAATCATGCAAAGTTTGTAAGTTAGCAGATAGTTGTATTTCCCCCTGAGTTGGGGACAGGAGACTCCGGCATGATTCTGGGTCTTCTTGGTCAGATGGAGTAGTTGCATCTTCGGTAATGAGCCTAGCAGCTAGTCCTTCTGTCTTTTCCTTGAAAATAGAATCATACAGAGTCTGCAAGTCGGCAGGTAACCGTATCTCCTCCTGAGTTGGAGAAGGGAGACTTCGGCATGACTCTTGGTCTTCTCGGTCAGATGGAGTAGTTGCATCTTTGGTAATGAGCCTAGCAGCTAGTCCTTCTGTCTTTGCCTTGAAACCCATATCATACTCAAACTGTAATTCAGGAGACAACACTATTTCCCTGTGGACTGGGGGAGGAAGATTTTGGTAAAACTCCCTAGGGTCGCAAAAATTATACGATTGTATCTGAGCTTCCAAGAGTTCAATTTCATTCTCATATTTTTCAACAACTAACTCAAGGAAAAGTTTATTCTGGCCGCCTGGTATTTTTGACAATACTGCTCTGAAAAATTCTTCATTAAGCTCAAACTCTGATAAAATTTCTCTCTATTCATCTAAAGCTTCATAAAATGGGAGATCCTCCGAGAACTCGGTCATTCTCTCACACTGTTAATACTTGGGAACATGGAGTACTTTGTCTAAAAAATTGGTTCGTTCCTCAGTGGAGCCTTTGATTGAAATTGAAGTGGAGTCGCCAGTTGGATGGTTAGACTTTGAAGTGCCTGGTCTCTATCCACCATCAAAGACCAGGACTAAGCGTGATAAACTCTGAAAAACAGGAGCACTTTCTCTAGTGGGGTTCACAAAAATGAGCAAACCACTTGAATCCCCAGTGGAAAACACAGATATAGGTCGACCGAGGCTTTTACAAGTCGGTTTCTTCCTCTGTAGGGCTGCAGACTAGTTTCATTAATTTATCTGAGGAGGTCCCTAGTGGAGTCACCATTATGTTATCACTCAGGTTGTCCCTAGGCTCCTAATAGGGATACGGCCAAGGTAACCACAAACCAATCTTTGGATTGCAGGTTCTAGCCACCTGCAATCGGAGAGGGCTCTCTCCTTATGATTCAACTTTTGTTGATGATTTTAGGCTAGCTTTCTGGCTTCAAGGGAGTGTTGTTTGTGATTGGATGAAAGGTAGCATTCTCGAACAAAGAGGCAAGGTAAAGTGTGATAAGTTTTGAACCATTGGGTATGGAGTTACAGATTGCGGCTTGCGAGCGTTTTCTTGGTCACAGAGGGATACGGAGCGGGATAGCCACTCAGGATACAATTATCGACCTGCTGAAAGTATGGAATGAACATCAGGGATGAAAGGCAAAGGAGAATCATTTCATCATGCTGAAAAAAGAGGAGAAATGGATGAATGGGATCCAGGAGCAGTTAAGAATTCCTAAACATGCACTCATATGTGAAAGAAACAAGCGTAAACAAGATCATTTAAGTATACATGCTCATAACTATTTCTGAAGAAAACATCGAGAAATGCAGAAATTGAACTTAAGGTGTAATGAAGCAAATCTTAAGCTATTCTTTTTTCCTGCAATTTGGAAGGCGGAATGGTGGTAAAAAAAAACATAAAAGTAAACAGAGGAGAGAAACACTTATTGAATCATGTAGAAGCACAGGAATTCCATAATCATTCCTTGGCCAAGAGAAGACATCAAGTAGTTTCGCAATCCATGCTTTCAGCAATCTTTGATTATGGAAATTATGACAGTTACAGTGCGAGTCTCTGCTCGGAGAAAAAGCTGGAAAGAAGACTGACCAACTACTACTACCAACCAACCAACCCCTCACAACATTGTTGAGGGTGGTATTTATAAGCAAAATATCGGAAAGACATCATTACAACCGACCTAAATAGGTCTACTAGAAGACTCTTCAAAAATCTAAGTGTCACTGGAATTAAATGCAAGTAAATCTTTTTGGCTGCGCTAGGGGCAGCTGAATCAGAAACGGTGACAATGTGGCCCTTGGGAGCTAGATGTGGTGCTGCTGGAATGATTGCGCTTTGGGAATTGCAGTTTTGCTCTGTTGTGAGTTGAATGCGCAATAATTATGATTTGAGAGCTTCAAGTGGTTTCACCCTCTTTCTATGAATCTGCCGGAAGATATTAGATGTTCTCCTGCTTCGGGCCGCTGCTCAAGATTTTTACTAATACTCTTTGCCGCTACATTGATGGCTTCTGCCGTCGACTGATACTCTTTGACACGCTTGATGCCTGATGATTTGATCTGATACTCTTTAAAATCTGTCATTGTTCTGTTGTTGTCTTTAAACCGGATCATTTTGGCATGATCGGGCGATTTTCGGGCTTTTCGGCACACAAGGGGCTAACAAAATCAAAAGATTCCCCAAAGATTCCTCGAAACGGCCTATTTCCCATAGTGATGTGCATCGAAAACTGCCTCTGTTTCTTGTTCTGGAGCTCCGAAGTGCGATTTTTCTTCCTGCGCGAAGTTTCGGCTTTCTGGATGCTGACGTCAGCATGACGTCGGTTGTACGGCAGATGACGTCAGCTGTGGTGGGTCCCTAGTACAGAATGACATGGTGAGGTGCTAATGTAGGAGGTAATGCGATGAATTAGCTCCGATGCGATCACAATGTCGCATTGGCAGGGAACGGAAGGTGCTTATGTTGGGCATTTGGTGCTTGCGACCGCCAACCGCCGATATCACGATATCGCGTCGGGTGGTGCCGGATGGGTCATAACTTGCATGGACGGGAAAGTGCGATCTTGCGATGCGATCTGGCTTTTAAGGTTCTACGGAGTGTAAGGTTTTGGGCGGAAAGATCAAGTAGGTGGGTTCTAAGGGCATTTTGAGGTTTCGGAAGGGGTCCGATTACCTGAGAGGGATTTTATGCTCTGGAAGGAGTCCATTGTATCTAGGAGATGATTTGGAGGTTAAGGGTTCTTGCTTAGTTTTTGGTAAACAGAGCAATTCCCGGGGGTACTTATGGTTATTTTTCAGCTAGGGGGAGGGATATTACGTAGGGGAAAATTACTTAATATTAGTAGGGGGAACAGGAAGAAATAGGGAGCTAAATAATAATTTTAGTGGTTAATATGGAGGTGGTAAGAAAGCGCTAAGTTCAGGAAAGCTTAGGCTGTTACAAGGGGGTAGGACCATTCTTTCGAGAAAGTATGGAACACTTTGAGTGAAGCAGATCTTCACTCAAGCTAGCGTTATGAAAAATGATGAAATTTGAGAGGTGTCAAGCAGATCTTGACCTCTTTTGGGGAAGTTATTTAATGATTGGGGAAAGCAGAGAAGGGGAATTAGTTATACCTCTTTTGAGCTTCTCGCACAGAATTTCTTGCTGATAGTGTCCTGAATGAGATGACACCTGAAAGTTTGGAACTGATCAACAATTAGGATTTAGCAACCACAGCACTGCCTACCCAGCCTACTTACCTAGCATTTTTTCATCTTTTGATTTGGGTGCACTTATACTTGCAAACCCATCATTCATTTTTCTTTTGATGCTTTCCTATCTACATACTACCCTTATTTCTTCCAAGGGCCCAGATTAAGCTGTTGGGCTCCTCTGCTTCTCTACCTATCTAAGAATCTGCCAAGATTAAATTGTTTGGATAGATTTGCATTCTCTACATTCTAAAACAGGAAATTTAAACCTAGGGAGACCAAGATTAAACTATTTGGACCTCCCTTTAACTGAAAACATTGGCGATACCGGGATAACTTTACAAAATTTGGAAGGCAATTGAATGAACTTTGAAGTAGCCTTCATCGTTTGGAGACTGTTTAAGCAAATATGGAGCATTGCAGCAAGCAAAGTACAACATATTTGGCCTGTAAAATGTCAATCATGAAATATGAATACCCTGCTGCAGCAGGAAGCTAACACGCTCATCATCAAGCATTAGTAAAAACCTCTTTTGATTCAAACATGATGATCAGAAAAGACTTTCAGATGGAAGATCTAGTTTTAAAATGGGACACGGCTCATGAGGAAAAAGGGAAACATACAAAATTTCAACGAACGTGGCTTGGCCCTTTCCAAATCATAGAAGTCATAGGTCCATCCACTTTTATGTTACAGGATTTAACAAGAAAAAGAGATTCTTTACCTGTTAATGGACAGATCCTCAAGAAATATTTTCCATAGAAGATCGTTCTTCTATTTTGTAAATTAGTTTTTATTTTCATAATAAAACCAGTTGTGAATGGTTACATTAGGGATTTGCGAAAAAGACACCAATTCTCTTTCAAATTTTGTTTTTTCGCTTGTATAAATAGAAAATCTTTTAGAAAATTGATCTTTATTATTGAAAGATACAGTTAAAGAGTCTAGACCTAGAAATGATACTAGTTTCAACTTGGTAAATTTTGATAAAAAAAACGACCTTTAATGGGAAATTGTTTTATATCAGTCTAATGAAAGGAATCAATAGCAAAAATGAAGATTCTCTGTATAAAAGCTCTTTCCAAAAACTCTACCATTGTTGTCCAGACTTATCTTAAGGAAATGATGACTTCCTCCCCACCTAGGAAACTACAACACTCAAATAATGATCCAATGATACACTTTAACTTCAAGAGTAAGAGGTCTCATCACGAGCCGGCTTATCATGATCATAGATATTATAGCTTCTGACTTTGCCAATACTGCATACCACAACAGGGCAATGACTCAAGATTGTTGCAATCAAAAGACAAGGGGTCTCATCATGAACCAGCTTGTTCAGCAAAGTTATAAATCAAGTGAATGATTGTGTCATAAATTGGCTATGAACGCCTGCTGGTAGCAGAGGCTCTACCTACAACAAATGAGCATATTCAAAACTAATTTACAGAGAATACATTATTTTTATCTTTATAAACCAAGTAATGACTGATGTAAATAAAAGGACTAGCTTGAGGGAGTAAATAATCAAAGTTGAAAATAGAAGAAACAAAATATCATTGATAGGAAAAAACATAATGTAATTTGTCTTTCTATAATAAAGTTTAATTTTCTGGAAAATTTTCTGTGTTGGAAGTTTGGAAAATTCAAAAGAAAAGCATAGATAACTGGTTCTTCCAAGTGAATCGCCAATTGTTGTGGCCAGCAACAACCCCCCTTCTTATTTAGTATTAGTAATAACACTAGATAAGTGGGGACCCTTAGTCAAAAAAATTAAAAAATGAATTAGCACTTTTATTTCCTTTTTAATAAAACTTTCCATCATAAAATTAGGAAAATATCCTTGAAAAAATCTAAAAAGCTTAAGTTTCATAATAAGGTAAATTAAAATCATTCCTTAAGAAAAATCGCATCGCAAAAAGGATAATAGGATACTCCCTTACAAGCCGAATTCTGAGATTGCGAGATCGCAATGCGAGACTACATATTAAAAAATTATACATCGCATTGCATGCATCAAAGACCGCTTACACTGAAAAATCTTAAACACTGATATGCGATGACGCATATTGCAAAATCGCATTTCGCAGAAATCACATTAACAAAATTGTCACATGTCGCATTCCTGCAATATTGTGATATAGCGATATTGCGATAAAGAAGCAGGGTGATATTGCGACAAATTGGTGGAATGGTATCATGAAAACGTGATACAGCGATCTGCGATATTGCGAAGCAAATCACAAAATCGCTTCATCGCGAATCTTTTGGGCTCATTATTCGAGAAAACTTTTGGGCTCATTATGCGCTTTAATGCTAGTTAATGAGTTAGTTGTCAATTGTTAATGAAATATCATTTTGCATTTATCAAAGAGTCAGTTCACGTAAGGTGGTATAATTTTTATGTCTTCAGCATTTAAAAAGCTTTGCCATCACCTTTCCTTACCATTACTCTCACCTCACTTGTAAACTGCAGGAACAAAGAACAAAGAACTATACAAAGCAGTACACAGGATATCATGGGGAAGAAAGGCAAAGCTTTGAGCTCTGAAGACAAAGAAATGACACCCCTATATACAGACACCGCCTTTAATAGAGATGTTGGTATCATGACTTGGGAAGGCATGTATAATCTACTTGAAGAGGAAAATCCCAAGGTGACGAAGGTTACGGCTACTGTTGGTTCACAGGGGTCTTCCGAAGCATCAGTTGCAGATTTAGCTTGTTCATTCTTGCAACGGATAGCGGCAAGGCCCAAAATTCTCCCCTACACAGATATGATTAAATGGGTACTGGATAGCGCGGACATAAAAATTAGACAATTTAAAACTCAGGGTCAAGGACTTATCAGCTCATTCGCTCAACAAGATTTGAAGCTCATGTATCATTTGCTAGAGCCACAGGCGACTTATAACAAACAGTTCATAGAAAAGTTTTTCAAAGAGAATGAAGACCTGGCGAAATGCACCAAATATTGGTCAAGGAGAGACGAACCGCTGAAAAAGGATAAACATGGTATGTATAGTACTGGTTTCCTCACTTCCCCATATTGCTTTACTGCTGCTATGCTCTGTAGACTTTTCGGGAAACCAGACATTACCAAATTCTCAGCTGAATGGCTACCATTGTTGGATGTCACCGTTAATTCTATTGTCATGGATTGGTCTAGAATATTGTCTTACAACTTAGCCACTTCCATTGTAAATTACCAGTCTAAAATAACTATTTCTCATAGAATTTATCCCCCATTCTACTTATCAGCATATGTAATGGATGCGATTTGCTATGTTTCCAAGTTTCCTGTAATGGGCTGGAAATGGAAAACTCAAGACCCCTTACCCATTCATGTTTATCACAAGGAATTGTGGGATTCTAAGTTCCCTCCATTTTTCTACAAAATTTGTCATGGAGTTATGTTGCCCCTGTACAAAATGTTGTACGATAAAGATGCCCCAGGATGTTCTCCTAAAGCAGATGTAGATATACTCACGGTCATGAGATGGTTCGGAGAAGAATTGTTTACATATGTCAGAGTATTTAGAAGTACCATTTCCCTTCACGTCTTACCTTTGTATGGTCCTGGTAAACTCATGGCACGAGAAATTGCTTATCAAACCTGCGGAGAAGGAGGTTTGACTAAAGATTTGAAAGATAAAAAGAAAGCCATTTGGCCTCAATTTCCTGTAGCCTGTGGGGCCTTTTCACTTTTTGATGTAGGCCATGCATCCAAGGAAGTAAACAACAAAACATGTCTACAATTGTTCAAATTTCCAGGAAGTTCGTTTGATCCATATGATATTGCTAAGAATTTCACTGTCGCAGTCAAGATAAAAGTGTTTTCTAAATAAGAGGATCGTTTTGATGATATGTTCCAACAGAGAGGCACGCTTGAAGAAATTATGCATTCAACTCAAATGCAATTCTCCCCAGCAGAGTTTCAGCAGTTCAAGATATACAGGGAAAGAAGGTTAGCTAATATTCCTTTGGAAAAACTACGCTTAGAACCTGTACAGGAACCAACTCCAAGTATTAGTCTCAATGAAAGTTCTGGTACAGATAGATCTAAATCTAAGTCCGGGAAAGAAATATCAGAACATTCTAAGAAATCCGAAAGTTACCATGGTAAAAGCGAAGGATCAGTAAGGGATACAGCCCAATCAAAGGAACTTCCACAGCAACAACTGTTAACCTCTCTGCAAATAGATCCTCCCCCTCTCATCATTTAGCCACCATCGGACAAAAATGAGCTAGACAAGGAATGGGAGACCTTCAATGATTTAATCAATCTTGAAGGGCAAAACACAAATACACCTGTAAGTAGTGTACAGGCAAGAGAAGATATAATCACAAGAGCAACTAGCAATATCTATGATATGGAACATATTCCTATTACCCCATCCTCTGAACGTATACTCAAAATAGAGAAAATTCCTCCTCTGGATGTATTTTATAGTCCACAACACAAAGCAGTAGTGAGAAAACAAAGGAAGAAAAGGAAATTTGATAACATGATCTCTCATGATGCAGAGTAATTGGACATCCTATGGCAAGATCCTACTACCGATCCAACTGAAAATCTCACCAAATTATCTTAGATCATAGGACCTTATGCCTCTGCAACTATTGATAAAGCGTCTGAGGTACAACAACTGCTAAAGGAAAAGGAAGACCTGATACAAGTTTTGCAGCAACAATTGCAACAAGCCAATGCCAACAACGAAGCACAGGAATAGCTTGAAAGGCTACAACAGGAATTCCAGCCGATGCAAATAGGCTACTATAACAGTTTGACTGAGAAAGAAAAGCAATTACAGGATATGCATGAAATGCACAAAGATGATCCTAAGCTTACAAAATTCATCGCATAATCCATTTCTCTGAACGATCAATTATTACAGCAACAGGAAGCATTGAGCCAAAGAATATCACAGTGGAACTCGTATTGTGAAATAAGTGATAAAATCACTAATCAAGTCGTGGATGTATGACATGATTATGATTTAATTGACAGGAGAATTACTGAATATTTGGCTTGGAAAGGAACAGAGGAAGGAAAAAGAGCGGTTGCACCAATAATAAACGACAATCATAAAGAAATGCTCTTTAACAAATGGGATGTGCAAATCAGGAAAGCAGAGCAAGCAACAGAAGAAACAACCACAGTAGCAAACAACCTTATTGATTGCATAAATGAAAATTTGCATAAAGAAAATCTAATCTCAGAAACCACTCTTGGGTATCTACCGAAAGTACAGCAATTGCAAGCAAACTGGAGACAGAAGGCTCAAGAAAAGGCAGAATCAATCAAAATATTAACTAAGTTGAATTGGGATTCTTACTGGGCGTATTTGGTAAAACCACACAGCTAGTGTATGACCCTCAAATGCATCATCAATTCTGTCGAAAAGATGGCGCCAGCTCTTGCTGATTCCGTTTTCACAAGACATTAAAGTCTGAAGTTGGCCAACCAACTCTTCTCAAGCAAATGTTGAATGCTTGCGATTTTAAGGAGCAGATACAGAAATAGTTAGATGATAGTTTTAGATTTACTTTTAGAAATAGTTTTTGCTTTATTTTTGCCTAGAAAAAGGACCGTCATTTAAACCGTATCCTACATTTACGTAATAAGTTATTTTTAGATTTAGTTAGTAGTATTTAAACCCTTCTCATGCATTTAGAGAAAGGTCCAGAAATTTATCAAAAACTTGTCCTCAGAACATGCACTTTTACACCCTCCAAGGAGGTTTTGATGAATGAATGGAACATGATTTATTGATTTTTGCATTTAATATCTGCTACTAATATTGCACTTCTGTACTTTTAGTGGATGTTGAATTAAGAAGAGATAAATCATTATCGCTTGAAGATGATGGGTAGAACTAGTTATAAATGGTACTTTTATCTCTTAATTATTTCTGCCTCTGTGTTAAAGTGATATTCATGTTCAGTTGTTTATATATTAATATGTGAATGCCTGAGTTATCATTTGGCACTTTTGTACGGTGATAGCTATTTATTTATGCTTAATGTATGAGTAGCTTATTATGTTTTTCGCAACTGTTTCATCTAACTTCTTATACAAAGTGGTTTATCTATATTGAATTCTTTTCTCATAACAATTGAATGATCTTTATTACCAATTGTTATTTGAAATATTTTTAGATCGCATAACAAAAGGATTACACCCCGGGTTAGTGTAGATTTAAATATTTCTGTTTATTAGAATACAATTGCATATCATTAGATTAGAGTTAGAATTAGAGCATCTCACTTAGAAACTTTTAGGAAAGAAATATCAATCCTTCACACACACACATAAATTGGGAAACTGGTCCCATATCCCAAGTCGGACCCACTATACCAAACGAAAAAGGAGCTACCAACCAAGGTCCAGACCGGGTGGGTATCCCCTTTGTTGTAGACCCGATTTTCGGGGCTTCAACAGAATGTCATACCCCTTTTCTGAGTGATCACCGTAGGGGAAATGATTGATCTAATTTTATTAAAAAGTGGTCAAGGGAATTAGGGAAACTTTATAAAGGCACATTATTATGTATTTACTTGCCCATGGTAATTGTGTCTGTGGTTTACTTTCCCATGGCATTAGCACCCATGGAGATGGAATACTTACCCATGGTATTGGGATGGCCAAAGATTATAAAATGGAGCTCAAGATCATTCTTTAGGCATGTTTGGATATCTAATGGATAGTTTACTTTGGATCTTGGAGCTTACTTGAGGCTTTGTAACCTTGAGCGTGGTCTTCTTTGGTGGAGAAATTACCCACCTGTTGAAGGCCCCGAAATTTGGGTCAACAACAAGGGGGATACCCGCCCGGTCCGGACCTTGGTTGGCAGCTCCTTATCCATTTGGTATAGCGGGTCTGACTGGGGATATGGGACCAGTTTCCCGATTCAATGTGTGTGTGTGAGAAAGATGGTTATTTCTGTTCTAAATGGAATACTTCTATCCTAATTCTAATCTAATGCTATGCTATTGTATTCTAATAAACAGAAAAACATCGAAATTTATGCTAACCCGGGGTGTGAGCTTTCTTCTATGCGATCTAAAAATATTTCAAACAATAACTACTAATAAAGATCATTCAGCTCCCCGGATGCGGGTGACACTGGGTTTACATGGGCTGAGCCACATGGCCCCCATGTGACGCCCCATGCAACATAAATGCAAGTTAATGGAGCCGCCATCAACTAACTTCGGCTGCTACGAGTTCAGGGAATTAATGCCGCGCAGGGTGACGGGATGGAGGGACGAGGGTGGCGCTCGTTTCAATGGTGCGCAGATAAATATGAAGCCGACGATGGCATCAGGCCATGGCTTCTGGTTCTTGCAGCTAGTTGTTGGCAGAATTCTCCGGGGAAAATTCGCAGTGGGAAGAGGTGTGCACCATCGCTGGCTGCCCTCTGGTCCCGTAGTCATCACAATTGGGCATGCTCTTGGGAAGGAGGGAAGGCAAACTCAGAGGTTCGGGCGACGAACTCTGAGCTCTGCAATTCAGCAACAGGAGACGTCAAACCGTTGGAGGAGGCATCGAAGGTGGTGGAGGTGCTTGGACAGAGCCAACGCCGAATTCAGGCTCCAAGGAAGCTGCACGACCCGCCCCAAGATAGCACAACAGAGAAGAATTTGGCCATGGCTCGATTGCGTCACAGGCAGCCCAGCAGAAGAGGCTCGGGACGAGGCTCGAATAGGGGTCGTGGACGTGGTGGTGCAGAGCGGGAGCACCACCACTGCTGCTGCTGTTACTGCTATCGTCGGGCAGGGGTGGCACCTCTCCATGCAGGACAAATCACGGAGGTTGGAGGGGTTAGAGAGGAGGGACCTGCCCTCCCGGCATTTGGTTTGGTGGTTTTTACCCTTGGCAATTCGCGTGATCCACATAGTATCTGTGCACATGTCTCGGTTCTCTTCACCCAGGTCCCGGAGGGTGCAGGGGAGGAAGCGCCACCAGGAGGAGAGGACACACCCAATGCTGGCCCGGAACAAGGCCACCCCTTGCTGCCTCCCCCAAGTGGGGAAGGCACCTCGGGGAAAGCCTCCATGGCAGACCCCTCCACCTCCAGAACAACGACAGTCACAGACGAGGAGCGCGCCAGGTGGGCAGCCATGTGGGAGGGTATCCCTGAAGGTCATGGATGGTGCACGATTGAAGAAGAGAAGCCTCCAGCGGACGTGTAGCCACCCTGCGCTCGACCTCACCCTGCCTTAGTCCAGAACGATGTCAAACGCTGGTTACCTGGTTTGGGTCCGAATTCAGTTTATTTCCCTATTGCTTTTTAAAATTCTCAGCTCTTTTTGGTCTAGCTATGTAGCGGGTAGTCGGGTTAACTCAGTCCCAATAGGTTGGGGAAGGACGCCCCTGCGTGGGCTGGATGATTTGTAAGCAAATGGTTAGTGTGAGTCCTGTTTTGGTCCTTTTTGAAAACGTTTTGAGCCTCGTTCAGTCTTCCAGAGGCTTCAGGAACTGTATTAGTCGCTACCCCTGCGTGGGAGCCTTCTGTTAAGTCGGTGTATCCATGGCGCCGAGGATGGCCATGGAAGTCGGTGTCATAGTCATGCTACATATGTCTGTAATTTCCTTTATGTACATATAATACAATAGTTAGAACGTTTACTGAGAAAAAAAAAATAAAGATCATTCAGCTATTATAAGAAAGGAATTCAATAAGGATGAACTACTTCGTATAAGAAGTTAGACGAAACAGTTGTGAAAACTTATCGCATACATGAGCTATTCATACACTAAACATAAAAAAATAGTTATCACCGTACAAAAGTTCCAAATGATAACTCAAACACCCATGCTGTAATATATAAACAACTGAAAACTGAATATCACTTTAATGCAAAAGCAGAAATGGTTAAGAGATAAAAGTACCATTTATAACTAGTCCTACTCATGAGCTTCAAGCGACAATTGATTTATCTCTCCTTGATTTAACATCCACTAGAGAGTACAGAAGTGAAACATTAGTAGCAGTATCAATGTAAATATCAAATAAACCCTGTTCCATTCATTCACCAACACCTCCTCTGAGGGTGCAAAAGTGCATGTTCTGAAGACAAGTTTTTGATAAATTTCTGGACCCTTCTCTAAATGCATGAGAAGGGTTTAAATACTACTGACTAATTCTAAAAATAAATTATTACAAAAATAAAGGATGCAGTTTAAATGACCGTCCTCTTTTTCAGGAAAATAAAACCAAATTAAAACTAAAATTAAACTATTTTTGTATTTGATCTCTGAAATCACATGTATGTAGCATCTGTTTAAGGAGAGTTGGGTGGCTGACTTCCGCTTTTAACTGGGCTGAGAAAACATAATCTATAAGAGCTGGCGCCATTTTTTCGTTTGCATTTATAATGCACTTAACAGTCATCCATTGGCTATGTGGCTTCACCAAGTATGTCCAGTAACAATCCCAGTTTAACTTGCTTAGCCTTTGGATTACTTTGGCCTTTTCTTGAGCTCTCTGTTTCAAATCTGCTTCTAGCTGTTGAACGTTTGGTAAGTACCCTAGAGTGCTCTCTGTGATCAAATTTTCCCTGTGTAAATTTTCATTTACACAATCAATAAGTATGTTGGCCACCGTGGCTGCTCCTTCTGCTGCCCGTTCTGCCCCTCTGATTTGCTCGTCCCATTTGTTAAAGAGAATTTCCTTGTGATTTTCATTTATTCTTGGTGCACCTGCTCTTTTACCCTCGTCCGTATCTTGCCATGCCAAATATTCAGTCACTTGTTTATCAATCAGATCATAGTCACTCCGCAAGTCTACCACTTGATTAGTGGTTTTATCACTGATTTCACAATAATGACTCCACTGTGATATCTTTTGGCCCAATGCTTCTTGTTGTTGTAGTAATTGCTCGTTCAGGGAAATGGACTCCGTGATGAATTCTTTGAGCTTAGGATCGTCCTTGTGCATCTCTCTCAAATCTTGTAACTGCTTTCCTTTCTCATCCAAACTTTTCTGATAGCTTATCTGCATCTGTTGGAAGTCATGTTGCAACTTTTCAAGCTATTTCTCTGCTTCATTATTGGCATGGGCTTGTTGCAATTGTTGTTGTAGTACTTGTATCTGGTCTTCCCTTTCCTTTAGCAATTTTTGTACCTCAGATGCTTTGTCAATAGTAGCAGAGGCGTATGCTCCTGCGATCTGAGATGGTTTGGTGAGATTTTCAGTAGGATTGCTTGTGGGATATTTCCACAAGACTTCTAATTGTTCTGTGTCTTGAGAGAGCCTGCTTTCCAATTTCCTTTTCTTTCTCTGTTTTCTTACTACTGCTTTATGTTGTGGGCTATAAAATACATCTAGGGGAGGGATTTCTTCTACTTTTAGTACAAGCTCAGAGGATGGAGTAATAGGAATATGCTCCATATTCAAGGCTTCGCTAACTATTCCTGTGACTACTTCTTTTATTATCTGCACATCGCTGGCATTTGTCTTCATGGTTTGTCCTTCAAGATTGATCAAGTCATTGAAGGTTTCCCATTCTTTGTCTAATTCAGCTATGACTGGTGGTGCTTGGATGACGAGAGGGGGAGGATCTCTTTGCGGGGAAGCAATAACCTGCTGATGTAGAAGTTCTTTTGACTGGGCAGTATCATTCACTGACTCTTCGTTCTTATCTAGTTCATTTCCAGATCTTTTAGAGTGTTCAAATACTTCTTTTTTGGATTTGGACTTAGATCCGTTGGTACTTGAACTTCCACTGACGCTAACACTTGGAGTTGGTTCTCTTGAGGGTTTTAGGCATAGCTTTTCTAAAGGAATACTGGCTAGCCTTCTTTCCATGTATGTTTTGAACCTTTGAAATTCTTCTGGGGATAACTGCAGTTGGGCTGTGTGCAGAATTTCTTCCAATGTGTTTTTCTGTTGAAATATATCATCAAATAAATATTTTTCTCCAGAGAACACCTTTATCTTGACTACTGTTGTAAAATTGTGGGCGACCTCATAAGGGTCAAATGGCCTTGTTGTGAATTTGAATAGCTGTAAGCACGTGATATTCTTTACTTCTGCAAAGGTGTGGCCTACATCGAATAGTGAGAAGGCCCCAAAGGCTACAGGAAACTGTGGCCATATATCCTTCTTTTTGTCTTTTAATTGTTTAGTTAGGCCTCCCTCCCCACAGGTTTGATAGGCGATCTCTCAGGCTAAGAGTTTATCAGGGATATATAAAGGTAGGATATGAGGGGGTGCAGAACTTCCAAAAACCCTGACATAAGTAAACAATTCTTCCTCGAACCATCTTGCGATAGTGAGGATGTCTACTTATGCTTCAGGCGAGCATCTCGGAGGGTCTTTATTGTACAAAATTCTATACAAGGGAAACATAACTCCATGACAAATTTGGTAGAAATATGGAACGAACTTAGTGTCCCATAACTCTTTGTGATAGACATGAATGGGTAGAGGGTCTTGTGTCGTCCACTTCCAACCCATAACAGGAAACTCTGAAACATAACATATTGCATCCATTATATATGCAGAAAGGTAAAAAGGAGGATAGATCCTCTGAGCCATAGCTCTTTTGGACCGGTAACTGACAATGGTTGTGACCAAGTTATCAAACAAAATTTTGGCGCAATCTACAATGGTGGAATTTGTGGCAGCATCTAATAATGGAAGCCACTCGGATGAGAATTTGTTAATATCTGGCATTCCAAGTATTCTACAGAGCATGGCAGCAGCAAAGCAATATGGAGAGGTAAGGGAACCAGTACTGTACATACCGTGTTTATATTTCTTCAGCGCCTCGTCTCTCCTAGACCAGTCTTTGGTTGTTTCTGCCAGGTCTGGATTTTCTTTTACAAATTTCTCTGTAAACTGTCTATTGTAGATTGCCTGTGGCTCCGGTAGATGATACATGAGCTTTAAATCCTGCACAGCAAATGAACCAATGAGTCCTTGACCATGAACTTTGAACTGTCTATTTTTTTATTTCTGCAGTATCCAATATCCATTTGACCATGTCCGTGTATGGGAGGATTCTTGGCCTCGCTCCTATCCGATGTAAAAATGAGCAAGCTAGCTCTGCGAGGGATGCTTCAGAAGAACTTTGTGAGCCTGCAACCGCTGTAACCTCCATTACTCTATGATTCTCCTCTTCGAGCATGTTATACATGCCTTCCCACGTAGCTATTCCTGCATCTCTGTTGCAAGCCGTATCTGTATACAAAGGCGCCATTTTTTCTTCTTCGGAGCTCGGGGCTTTGATTTTCTTTCCCATTTCAGCCTGCGTATTGTTTTGTATAGTCCTCCGCTCTCTATGCCTGCAATTCACAAGTGAGGTGAAAATGAATGACAAGGAAGGGTGATGGGAAAGTTTTAAATGTCCCAGACATACCAAATATACCACCTTACGTGAAATGTTCTTTGAAGTGCACGCACCCATATTCTATTAATAACTGACAGCTAATTCTTTTATCAGCATTTAAAGCGCATAACCATGTGTCAGCTTATGGAAACTACTTTTCTTGAATAATGAGCCCGAAAGATTTGCGTTGGAGCGATTTTGTGATTTGCTATCACAACATCGCAGATCGCAGAATCGCAACATCGCAACATTCCAAAATCGCAACATCACACTGATATGATATCGCAATATCGCAGATCGCAGGAATGTTATGTATGAAAAAATTTGGTAACCTATTCCTTGCGAGGTGCGATCTTACGATCGGCGCCATCGCACATCGGCAGATTTTTGAAGTGTTTTAAGTAAGTTATGCTGAATGCGGTGCGATATTTGGTCATTATAGTTATCTCGCGAATATTGGGATTGTGTTTGTGAGGTGGCATCCCGCTATTTTCTTGCGATGTGATTTCCCTTGATAAGATAATTTTTACCTTATCATAAACTTAGATTCTAAGAGTTTCCAAGGGGGCTTCCTAAGCTTATGATGGTAACTTTATTTGTGAACAAGAAACGTAAACGCTACTTTGATTTCTTTGGATTTTAACTAAGGGTCCCCCCTTATTTAATATTAGAAATAATACTAAATAAGGAGGGGGGTTGTTGGTGGCCACAACAATTGGCGATTCACTTGGAAGAACCAGTTATCTCTGTGTTTCTGTCGAATTTTCTAAACTTGCAAAACAGAAAATTTCTCAGAAAGTTAAACTTTATTATGGAAAGGTAAAGTACATTATGCTCTAATCTGTTAATGACATTTCGTTTCAGCTATTTTCAACTTTGATTGTTTGCTCCCTCAAGTTAGTCCTTGTATTTACATCAGTCATTACTTGGTTTGTAAAGATAAACAAAGTCTTCTCTGTAAACCAGTTTTAATATGCTCATTTGTCGTAGGTAGAGCCTCTGCTATCACCAGGCGTTTATAGCGTCAACAAGGTTACCTGTTACCCAGCAATGATCCTGTATCCTACTTAAAGAAACCTACAACTCTCAAAGAAGAATTGACATCCGCACTTATTTCTTTTTCCTCTTTTTTTTTTATTCTTAAAGAATAATGTCTTGGTTTGATAGCCAATTTGTGACACAGTCATTCACTCGATTTATAACTTTGTTGAACAAGCTAGCTCGTGATGAGACCCCTTGCCTCTTGATTATAACAATCTTGAGTCATTGCCCTGTTGTGGTGTGCAGTATTTGGCAAAGTCAGCAAGTTATAATATCTGTGATTATGATAAGCTGGCTCGTGATGAGACCTCTTATTCTTCAAGATGAAGTGTATCCTTGGATTGTTCCTCTGAAAGTTGTGATTTCCCTAGTAGGGAGGAAGTCATTGTTTCCTTTAGATGGATCTGGACGACAATGATAGAGCTTTTTAAAGTAGCTGTTCTATAGAGAATCTTTATTTTGTTATTGATACCTTTCATTGCACTGATATAAAACAATTTCTTCACTAAAGGTCATTTTCATCAAATTTTATGAAGTTGAAACTAGTGTCATATCTAGGTTAGAGTCTTTAACTGTATCTTTCAATAATAAAGATCAATTTTCCAAAAGATTTGCTATTTATACAAGCGAAAAATCGAAATCTGAAAAGAGAGTTGGTGTCTCTTTTATAAATGCCTAATGTAGCCATTCACAACTGGTTTTATTACGGGAGAATTGTTTTTGAGGATGATCACAAATTTTCTAATGAGAAGTAATTTTATCTTTGTATATTTATAAAATATGAAAAGGGCTAATCACTTCATTTATTTTTGACCTACAGACTAACTAAACTAATTCTACTCCTATTCTAACAATATACATGAAATTGACTAGGTGTAATCATATTTCCAGTGTAACCATTCTCTCATTTTCGTTCCTGCATATATATACAGTTCAAATATTAGTACTAGAAACGAAACTCTTACTGAACTTAGAACACTAAATGTAGAACAAGAATGTACAACTATTGTTAGAATTTTATTTAGAATTTCCTTCTTATGGAATTTTCTTTCCAATTGAATACCTATTGGATTATAGAAATCTGGATGGATTTCTATTAAGGACTGATAACTGTTCAATGGAAGAGATGACAGGCCAGATTGAAGATATGGATTTTTGGATTCAAAGGCCTGGAAGTTATTATTAATGTTACGTACAAAAGTTAAACTTTAGACAATTCCTCGTGAAAGAAACACTTCCAAACATATTTCCTTAAGTGAACCAATGAAGGATGAATGGAAATCTTTCAAATGAAATGAAAAATTGTTAATTAATACATCCTTTTGTTGATATTGTCTTTGATAGGATGGAAGCTTTTGATCAATCATTGATAGAGGATGAAATAGAAATAGCTTTTCATGCTCTTGAAAAATTTCAGTTTTCCAACAGGGCCATACATCAATCGAATGTCTGATAGTATGTTTTTTAGTATGCCAACGTAATGGATCAAAAGTCTGAAAATTAAAATCTGAAAACAAATTTGTTTTTGCGCAAAATAGGTAAGAAAATAAAATAAAATCATTATTTGTACAACTAGAGTTATAACACAATTGGGATTGTTTTGTAATGATTTCTCTTTCACAAGGATTGGCTATGATTATAGGGTTTGAGTGATCTCGACTCCCATCTTGTGATTTTGAAAGGGGATCATGATTATGATCAGGAATGAAAGCTTGGTCATGATATGAATCATAGATTGGAATATTTTCTTGGGTAATGAAATCATATAGATGATTTGCTGCTTTAGAATGAGGATTGGTTGAAATAGTTTCTGATTTCAAATACCTCTCATTCTCAGATATTATTTGAAGTTCTTGTTGATTTTCTCGAGATAAATCAACATCTTCAATGTCAAAGTAATCATCATAAACGACTTCACAAGATTCCCTAGGTTTCTCTTCAGTTTCATCCAGTATATTCAAACCACGAAGAATAAGGATTTCATGTCTGTTAATGGCAAAAGAATGTTTTCCAATTGTTTCTTTATCTTGAAAACCACTTAATGGTGATTCATTAAGACCAGCCTCTATACTTTCTGAAATATCATTAATATTGAGAGGGGAAAAATATCAGGATAGAGAGAAAAATGTGATTCTGAAGTAATGCGAGAAACATCTTTTTTTGAAAACTCTTGTGCATTATGTTCATCATAGATTTCAGGTTTTAGATCATACCTTGATGCGCTCGTGTTTTTTGAAAAAATATTACTTTGCTTTTCTGACCTTGGCATTTGTTGAGTTGCGATCATATTTTCTGAATTTGCCTCAAAGTTACTTTCAGATTCCAAGGTGACCTTTCTTCCAAAATTTCCGCTTTTGTCTTCGAGTATTCGATCAGAAATATCTTCTAAGCTTTGTGAAACTTCTTCATCATGATTTATTTGCACATCCAAATTGGATTTCTTATCCATATTAGAAGGGAATTGAACAAAGCTTGGAGTAATTTCATATGAATCAGCAATAGAAGGCAGCGAATAATTATGATCAACACAATCTAATGATTCCTCACTTATGGGATCATTCTCAATATTAAATTTTAAACAATTCAGATGAAATCAAATATTAAAATCTCTAACAGAATCATATTCTTTTCGTAGATATTCAATTTCATCATATACCTTATCATAATCATAGCAGTCGAATTTAAAAACTAAAACCATGACAAATTGATCCCAGCTATGAATTGAGGCAACCAGAAGGGTTCTACACTATTTTCTAGCTTCTGCTACAAATGTGAGACTAAAAATTCTGCATAAAATGCCTTCGTCAATTCCTTAAAAATTAGAATTTGAAACTCCTTGAATAAATTGAAAGGCATGATTAAAAGCAGAAGAATTTCTCTTACCATTGAATTTTACCTGAGACAATAGCCTTACCACTTCGGGTGGAGTGTTGGAAGATGCACGAACATAGATGCAACTCCAAATTGGAAGTTTAAGAGAGGACATCCTAATTGAAATGTTAAAATTGAAAACAAATTCCAACAGACAACATGCTTCAAGCCCTCCTTCTAGCGCCAAATATGTTGAAGGCCCCGAAAATCGAGTCAACAACAAGGGGGATATCCGCCCGGTCCGGACCTTGGTTGGCAGCTCCTTATCCGTTTGGTATAGCGGGTCTGACTGGGGATATGGGACCAATTTCCCAATTCAGTGTGTGTGTGTGAGAAAGATGGGTATTTCTGTTCTAAATGGAATACTTCTATCCTAATTCTAATCTAATGTTATGCTATTGTATTCTAATAAACAGAAAAACATCGAAAATTTATGCTAACCCGGGTGTGGATGATCTTTCTTCTATGCGATCTAAAAAGATTTCAAACAATAACTTCTAATAAAGATCATCAGTTATTATTAAGAAAGGAATTCAATAAGGATGAACTACTTCGTATAAGAAGTTAGACGAAACAGTTGTGAAAACTTATCGCATACTTAGCTATTCAATACACTAAACATAACCAAATAGTTATCACCGTACCAAAAGTGCCAAATGATAACTCAGACACCCCATGCTGTAATATATAAACAACTAAAAACTGAATATCACTTTAACGCATAAGCAGAAATGGTTAAGAGATAAAAGTACCATTTATAACTAGTCCTACTCATGAGCTTCAAGCGACAATTGATTTATCTCTCCTTGATTTAACATCCACTAAGAGACAGAAGTGCAACATCAGTAGCAGATATCAAATGCAAATATCAAATAAACCCTATTCCATTCATTCACCCAAAACCTCCTTTGAGGGTGCAAAAGTGCATGTTCTGAGGACAAGTTTTTGATAAATTTTGGACCCTTCTCTAAATGCATGAGAAGGGTTTAAATACTACTGACTAATTCTAAAAATAAATTATTACAAAAATAAAGGATGCGGTTTAAATGACCGTCCTCTTTTTTAGGAAAATAAAATGAAATTAAAACTAAAATTAAACTATTTCTGTATTTGATCTCTGAAATCACATGTATGCAGCATCTATTTAAGGAGATTTGGGTGGCTGACTTCCGCTTTTAACTGGGCTGAGAAAACAGAATCTGTAAGAGCTGGTGCCATTTTTTCGGTTGCATTTATAATGCACTTAACAACCATCCATTGGCTATGTGGCTTCACCAAGTATGTCCAGTAACAATCCCAGTTTAACTTGCTTAGCCTTTGGATTACTTTAGCCTTTTCTTGAGCTCTCTGTTTCCAATCTGCTTCTAGCTGTTGAGCGTTTGGTAAGTACCCTGGAGTGGTCTCTGCGATCAAATTTTCCCTGTGTAAATTTTCATTTACACAATCAATAAGTCTGCTGGCCGTAGTGGTTGCTCCTTCTGCTGCCTGTTCTGCCCCTCTGATTTGCTCGTCCCATTTGTTAAAGAGAATTTCCTTGTGATTTTCATTTATTCTTGGTGCACCTGCTCTTTTACCCTCGTCCGTATCTTGCCACACCAAATATTCAGTCACTCGTTTATCAATCAGATCATAGTCACTCCGCAAGTCTACCACTTGATTAGTGGTTTTATCACTGATTTCACAATAATGACTCCACTGAGATATCTTTTGGCCCAATGCTTCTTGCTGCTGTAGTAATTGCTGATTCAGGGAAATGGACTCCGTGATGAATTCTTTGAGCTTAGGGTCATCCTTGTGCATCTCTCTCAAATCCTGTAATTTCTCTCATTTCTCATCCAAACTTTTCTGATAGCTTATCTGCATCTGTTGGAAGTCTTGTTGCAACTTTTCAAGTTGTTTCTGAGCTTCATTATTGGCATGGGCTTGTTGCAATTGTTGTTGCAGTACTTGTATCTGGTCTTCCCTTTCCTTTAGATATTGTTGTACCTCATATGCTTTGTCAATAGTAGCGGAGGTGTATGCTCCTGCGATCTGAGATAGTTTGGTGAGATTTTCAGTAGGATTGCTTGTGGGATCTTTCCACAGGATGTCTAATTGTTCCGTGTTTTGAGAGAGTGTGCTTTCCAATTTCCTTTCCTTTCTCTATTTTCTTACTACTGCTTTATGTTGTGGGCTATAAAATACATCTAGGGGAGGGATTTCTTCTACTTTTAGTACAAGCTCAGAGGATGGAGTAATAGGAATATGCTCCATATCCGAGACTTCACTAACTGTTCCTGTGACTACTTCTTTTATTACCTGTACATCGCTGACATTTGTCTTCATGGTTTGTCCTTCAAGATTGATCAAGTCGTTGAAGGTTTCCCATTCTTTGTCTAATTTAGCTGTGACTGGTGGTGCTTGGATGACGAGAGGGGGAGGATCTCTTTGCGGGGAAGCAATAACCTGCTGATGTAGAAGTTCTTTTGACTGGGCTTTTCACTGACTCTTCGTTCTTATCTAGTTCATTTCCAGATCTTTTAGAGTGTTCAGATACTTCTTTTTCAGATTTGGACTTAGATCTGTTGGTACTTGAACTTCCACTGAGGCTAACACTTGGAGTTGGTTCTCTTGAGGGTTTTAGGCATAGCTTTTCTAAAGGAATACTAGCTAGCCTTCTTTCCCTGTATGTTTTGAACCTTTGAAATTCTTCTGGGGATAGCTGCAGTTGGGTTGTGTGCAGAATTTCTTCCAATGTGTTTTTCTGTTGAAATATATCATCAAATAAATCTTTTTCTCCGGAGAACACCTTTATCTTGACTGTTGTTGTAAAATTGTGGGCGACCTCATAAGGGTCAAATGGCCTTCTTGTGAATTTGAATAACTGTAAGCACGTGATATTCTTTACTTCTGCAAAGGCGTGGCCTACATCGAACAGCGAGAAGGCCCCAAAGGCTACAGGAAACTGTGGCCATATAGCCTTCTTTTTGTCTTTTAATTCTTTAGTTAGGCCTCCTTCCCCACAGGTTTGATAGGCGATCTCTCGGGCTAAGAGTTTATCAGGGATATATAAAGGTGGGATATGAGGGAGTGTAGAACTTCCAAAAACCCTGACATAAGTAAAAATTTCTTCCCCGAACCATCTTGCGACAGTGAGGATGTCTACTTCTGCTTCAGGCGAGCATCTCGGAGGGTCTTTATCATACAAAATTCTATACAAGGGCAACATAACTCCATGACAAATTTGGTAGAAATATGGAATGAACTGAGAGTCCCATAACTCTTTGTGATAGACATAAATGGGTAGAGGGTCTTGTGTCATCCACTTCCAACCCATAACAGGAAACTCAGAAACATAGCATATTGCGTCCATTATATATGTAGAAAGGTAAAAAGGAGGATAGATCCTCTGAGCCGTAGATCTTTTGGACTGGTAACTGACAATGGTTGTGACCAAGTTATTAGAAAAAATTTTGGCCCAATCTACAATGGTGGCATTTGTGGCAGCGTCCAATAATGGAAGCCACTCAGATGAGAATTTGTTAATATCTGGCATTCCAAATATTCTACAGAGCATGGCAGCAGCAAAGCAGTATGGAGAGGTAAGGGAACCAGTACTGTACATACCGTTTTTATCTTTCTTCAGTGCCTCGTCTCTCCTAGACCAGTCTTTGGTAGTTTCTGCCAGGTTTGGATTTTCTTTTACAAATTTCTTTGTAAACTCTCTATTGTAGATTTCCTGTGGCTCCGGTAGATGATACATGAGCTTTAAATCCTGCGTGGCGAATGAACCAATGAGTCCTTGACCATGAACTTTGAACTGTCTATTTTTGATTTCTGCGGTATCCAATATCCATTTGACCATGTCCGTGTATGGGAGGATTCTTGGCCTCGCTCCTATCCGATGTAAAAATGAGCAAGCTAGCTCTGCGAGGGATGCTTTAGAAGAACTTTGTGAGCCTGCAATAGTTGTAACCTCCATTACTCTAGGATTCTCCTCTTCGAGCATGTTATACATGCCTTCCCACGTAGTTATTCCTGTGTCTCTGTTGCAAGCCGTATCTATATACAAAGGCGCCATTTTTTCTTCTTCGGAGCTCGGGGCTTTGTTTTTCTTTCCCATTTCAGCCTGCGTATTTTTTTGTATAGTCCTCTGCTCTCCATGCCTGCAATTCACAAGTGAGGTGAAAATGAATGACAAGGAAGGGTGATGGGAAAGTTTTAAATTCCGCAGACATACCAAATATACCACCTTACGTGAAATGTTCTTTGAAGAGCACGCACACATATTCTATTAATAACTGACAGCTAATTATTTTATTAGCATTTAAAGCGCATAACCATGTGTCAGCTTATGGAAACTACTTTTCTTGAATAATGAGCCCGAAAGATTTGCGATGGAGCGATTTTGTGATTTGCTATCACAACATCGCAGATCGCAGAATCGCAACATCGCAACATCGCAACATCGCAAAATCGCAACGTTGCAACATCACAACATCGCAAAATCGCAACATCGCACTGATATGATATCGCAATATCGCAATATCGCAGATCGCAGGAATGTTATGTATGACAAATTTCGATAACATGTTCCTTGCAAGATGCGATCTTGCGATCGGCGCCATCGCACATCAGCGGATTTTTGAAGTGTTTTAAGTAAGTTATGCTGAATGCAATGCGATATTTGGTCATTATCGTTATCTCGCGATTATTGGGATTGTGTTTGTGAGGTGGCATCCCGCTATTTTCTTGCGATGTGATTTCCCTTGATAAGATAATTTTTTTTTTTTTTTAAGATATCATTTTGGGATTCAACTACGTTAAGTAAGTCATTCACGTATGACCATTTCCATGAGAGGTAGTCATAACTGACTAATTTCTCATGATTTTTACCTTATCATAAACTTAGATTCTAAGAGTTTCCAAGGGGGCTTCCTAAGCTTATGATGGTAACTTTATTTGTGAACAAGAAATGTAAACGCTACTTTGATTTCTTTGGATTTTAACTAAGGGTCCCCCTTATTTAGTATTAGCAATAATACTAAATAAGGAGGGGGGTTGTTGGTGGCCACAACACCACCCTAGTTGATTAAAATAATAGTATTCAATGGTGTAATATGTAGAAATTCCTCGTAGATTCAAACTGCAGATTGTAATATGCTAAAACAATTTACTTGAATCTACTCTACTCATCAGTGAAAACAATAATTGATCGATGAAATCATGAAGCATAAAAGAGAAAGAATTCAATCACACATAACACAATAATTTTATGGGGAAAACCACAGATAAAAACCCCTGCTATCTATATATTGCATTGTTAAAAAAATATGAGAAGATTACAATGCTTTTCTCTAGCTCGAACAACCTCTACATTATCTCAATTTATCTCACTACTTCCCAGACAAGCTCAAGCCAATACTTAGCCAAATTTGTTGCTTGCCAAGCTCTTATTTCTTTACACAATTTCCTAGGGAATTAGCCCATATTTAATTGGGAAATTCTTCAATAATCAACTGTGCAATCCTCATAAGCATTCCTCTGATTTCATGCACCACATGGACAATTCAGATGATTATACAACTGATAGTACATTGTACCTAAACTCCAATCTCAACTGGGTCTTTCTCTGATCTGACATGCATGAGTTAATTATAAGTGAATCTTCATTTTACTAGTTGACGAGTGTTGATTACACCTTACTACTTTAGGTTAAACCCCACTACTGGATCTCCCACTAATTCCTCCATCAGCTAGAACTAGTTTGAGTGAATTTAACTCAGTTAAACTAAATTAAATAATTACAACTCAAAATAAACTCAACATAGGCCCCTAAAATTTAGGAACCACTCTACATGACTCTAGATAGACTCCCAACTCGAATTAACTGAGCCAACTAAGTCAAATTAACTTAGTTAACTATTCAAATTAACTTAGTTAACTATTACAAGTTGCTATGAGAATTAGAATTACAATTTAATTCCTAATTTAATTCAAGAACAAAATTAAATTAGGATTTTCTTGTTGCATTTTCAACACTCCCTCTCAACAAGAAAGAGATCATCTACTACCCTGATCTTGCCTTTGTGAAACTCGAATTTACATATTAACATTGCCTTTGTCAAAATATTTGCATCCTACCTCTCTGTAGGAATGTATTCCAGCAACATGATTCTTCTCTGCACACAATCTCGTAGATGGTGATACTGGATGTCAATATGCTTGGACCAATCATGAAAAACCATATTCTTAGAGAGTTTTATACAACTCTAATTTTCACTATAAATCATAGTAGGATCCATCTACTGACAAAATAACCCAACAAGGATCTTCCTCATCCATGTAACCTCACAAGCTACTTGACTAGCAACCATGTACTCTACTTCTGTTGAACTAAGTGCAACTGATCTCTGCTTCTTGTTATACAAAGAAACTGTTGTTGACCCAATACTAAAGATTCCCCCTAAGGTGCTCTTCCTATCAGATGGACTCCCTGCCCAATCTACAACTGTGAAGCCTTGAAGCTTCACTCCCTCTATCTGTTTGTACCAAAGACCAAACTGGGTGGTGCCTCTGAGGTATCTCAACATATGTTTAGTTGTCTTATAAAGTTTGGTAGGATTAACCATGGCTTGACTAAGCTGGTTAACTGCAAAACACGTCGGGTCCCGTGTTCAACAGATACATAAGTGAACCCACAAGTTGTCTATAAATAATAGCCTCCACTACACCTGAAGCAACATCTTCCTTCCTCCAATTACCTGCTAGAGGAGTCTCCATGGGTTTGTTGCGGTCCATGTGGAACTTTTTTCAGTATCTTGTTGGCATACTTTCCCTGAGAAACAAACAGTTCCTCATCTCCTTGCCATACTTCCATACCAAAAAACTAATGCATGAGTCTTAGGTCCTTCATCTTGAATTTTCTTGCAAGATCCTCTTTGCAAGATTTTATCAGCTTCTCATCACCTATTATAATCAAATCATCGAAATATAATACTATAATCAATAATTTACCTTCAACCACAATATGGTAAAGGTTCGCACCTGCTTCACTTTTGGTGAATCCCAACCCGGTGAAATAATTGTCAATTATGGTGTTCCAAGCATAAGGTTCTTGTTTTAGTCCATACAATGCTTGTTAGAGTTTGCAAACATGTGACTCTTTGTTGAAGGTCTCAAATCCTTTTGGCTGCTCAATATACATCTCTTCCTCAATCATGTTGTTGAGGAATGTTATCTTCACATCCATCTAATGTATTGTCCATCCCATCTACATTGACAATGCTAAAATAGATTTGATTGACAAGTACTTTGCTATTGGAGGAAAGGTCTCATCGTAATCAATTCCCTACACCTAAGAGAATCCTCAGGCTACAAATATGGCCTTGTGTTTCTCCACACTCCCATATGTTGCATTCTTTACCTTGTAAAGCCATCTAGAACTCGCCATTGACTTGTCTATTGGTCTTGGGACCACTTCCCAAACACTGTTTCTAATAATGGAATCATACTCCTCAACCATGGCATCAACCCATACTAGTTGTTTCACTACTTCCTTGAATAAGGATGGCTCAACTTCTACACTCTCACTCATTAGAGCCATGTAGCCAGTGTACCACTCTAGTAACCTCCTCTATCTGTGTTGTAATGTGGGTTCTCTCACATTCTCTCTAGCATCATGCATCAATATTTTAGCCTCTCTGGTGTGCTTCCTTCAATCTCTGGAAGTCTCTGCAAGAGTGGGTGCATCCACTCTCTGCTCATCTAGATGTGGCTACTCCACATCATCCTGAGGTTCCTCCTTTGGAGCTAAAATCTCCTCATATGCATGTAACTGAAGCTCCCTCTCAAGGGAAAATATCATGGCCTTCCATTCATCAAACTTCACATCTCTACGAACCACTGTCATCCTATTGGATAGTAGGTACACCCAATAGTTGTGAGGTGTATTAGTGTACCCCACAAATATGCCCAACTCAGCTATTGGCTCTAGCTTTTTCAGTGCATCCTTGGTAACATGACAATAGACTATTGAACCAAAGATCCTGAAGTGTGCCACATTTGGTTTCTTACCTAAAAAATCTTCTGTACTCCTCCCGAGAATTCAATGAGGGCTTCTATTTTGCAAATAATCAGTTGTGTTGCATGCTTTAGACCACAAGTGCAATAGTAGGCCTTGATCATGTAACATCACCTGTGCCTCTCCCATAATAATTTTTTTCTTCCTTTCAACCACCACATTATGTTGTGGGTTATGAGGTGTTATCAACTCCCTTCAAATTCCTTCTGAAGCACAGAAGTTCTTGAATTCATTCGACATATATTCTCCACCATTATTACTTCTGAGAGCTTTAACTTTCCTGCTAGTATCTTTCTCGACAAGTGATTTAAATTCGTAAAATTTAGCAAACATCTAATCTTTCTTCTGCATGAAGAAAATATAGCACTTCTGAGAAAAATCATCAACACATATTACATAATACTTGTGCTTGGTCATGGATGTTGTTGTGAACGGTCCACACACTTTTGAGTGAATTCTATCAAGGATCGCTTGCACTCGACTATATTTATCATGAAAGGAAGCTTTGGTGTACTTCCCTAATGTACACCCTTTGCATATGCCTCTCTTATTTAGTGTACCCTTGGGAAGTCCTATAGAAATTTCTTCCATGATCTTCAAAGCTTTATAGTGCAAGTGACCCAATATTCTATGCCACAACTCACCGATGTCTCGGCTCTGCACCTTCTCTTCTTTTGTGCTCAAAGCAGCGCGATCTTCTACATCTAATTTGTATAGGTTCTTCACTTGAACCCTGATTCGCTTCACTTTTCCTAAGGCTATGTGACGAAGGAAAACCTTTCCCTTACTAAATATCACATTGTAGCCACGGTCCTCCAATATGGCAACTAAAACCAAATTCTTCTTCAAACCTGGAACATACATGACATCTTTTAATGTGAGAGGAGTATCAGACTCCCTCTGAAAGGTAATAGTACCGATGTTGGCCACGCTATGCTTCCCATCATCTCCCATCTTGATGTGAATCTGGAGCTCCTTCTCCTCTAAGTCAATAAAGAACTCTTTGTTGTCGATCATATGCAAAGAGGCTCCACTATCCAGCTACCACACACTACCCATCACCGATGTCACCATGCAAGTGATGAGGGTGAAATCCAATTCGAATTTTGAAGCAAGAGCTTCACTTTCCGCTCCTCCTGAGGGATTCTTACTGGCCTTCTTGTGCAGACACTTTGTGGCATAGTTTCCCAGCTTGTGATAGTGAAAACATTTAATCTTCGACATATCCTTCTTCTTGCCACCTTGATTGGAATCTGATTTAGAATGGGATGAATTCCCCTTCCCTTTCTTCACCTTTCTAGCTAAGGCATAATTCTCCTCGTCATCATGCTTAGATTAGGATCCTTCTCTAGTGTTTTGTCGAATCTCTTCTTGTACCAAGTTGGACCATAATTGCTCCCACTCAGGTAGCTTCTCCTTCCCATTAACTAAGTCTTGGTAGCTATGCTAGCTCTTGGGAAGGCCTAGAAGTGATAGGCTCACCAGATCGTCTTCAACAACTATAACACCGACACTTCCAAGCTCATCCCGAGATTGGGTAAACTTTGTCAATTACTTCGGTATTGTGTCACCCTTCTACATCTTGATCTTTTTGAGCTTGTCCTTCAGTGCCATCTTCCTGTGCTCACTGTTGTCTTGAAACAGGTTTGTTAAGTCCTTCGATATTGCAAATGGATTTTCCTTACCATGGAGGTTCGAGACAATATGATCTCGAACTCCTTCTAGGATAATTCTTTTTGCCTTTGCCACACACTTTCTCCACTCTACCAAATCTAAGCATCAGTTGGATTAGGAATATCTTTGTCTATGAATTCCTTAAGAGCTTTGTCTTCCAACACTGTTTCCATCATTTCCTTCCAAGCAATATAGTTCAAACTACCCTCAAGGGCATATTCGAGTCTCAAACCATAGAACAACATCATGCTAGCTTTGAAGTATGATACTGCAAATTTGATTTCTCCTACAAAAGACAAACTTGTATTCTCCTCTTCTATAGTGATTTCAACTCTAATACCATGTAGAAATTCCTTGTAGATTCAAACTACAGATTGTAATATGCTAAAACAACTGACTTGAATCTACTCTACTCATCAATGGAAACAATAATTGATCGATGAAATCATGAAGCATAAAAGAGAGAGAATTCAATCACACATAACACAATAATTTTATGGAGAAAGCCACAACTAAAAACCCTTTCTAACTGTATATTGCATTAATCGGGAAATATGAAAAGATTACAATGCTTTTCTCAAGCTCGAGAAACCTCTACACTATCTCAATCTATCTCATTACTTCTCAGACAAGCTCAAGCCAATACTTAGCCAAATTTGTTGCTTTCCAAGCTCCTATTTCCTTGTGCAGTTTCCTAGGGAATTAGCCCATATTTAATTGGGAAATTCCTCAATAATGAACTACACAATCCTGATAGGCCTTCCTCTAATTGCATGCACCACCTGTACAATTCAGATGATTATACAACTGATAGTACACTATCCCTGAAATCCAATCTCAACTGGGTCTTTCTATGATCTGACATGCATGAGTTAATTATGAGTGAATCTTCAATTTAATAGTTAATTAGTGTTGGTTACACCCCACTACTGTAGGTTACACCCCACTACTAGATCTCCCAATAATTCCTCCATTGGTTGTAACTAGTTTAACTGAATTTAACTTAGTTAAACTAAATTAAATAATTACAACTAAAAAAAAACTCAACCTCGGCCCCTAAAATTTAGGAACCAATCTACATGACTCTAGATAGACTCCCAACTCGAATTAACTAAGCCAACTAAGTCAAATTAACTTAGATAACTATTTCGAGTTGCTTTGAGAATTAGAATTAGAATTTTATTCTTAATTTAATTCAAGGACAAAATTAAATTAGGATTTTCTTGTTGCATTTTCAACATAATGCTCCACCCTAGCTAGTCATGAAGGATGAACCAACTAGGTTTCTTATTGGGCATCAACGAATTCATTAAACAAGTCATTGTCAACCATTTATATCTTCATCCATTTATGTCATCTTGCTGGTGTCTTAAAAGGTTCTCATGTATATTCAAATTCATATTTAATATAATAATGTTGAGTTTGTTTCTTGTGCTTACTTTTAAATAAGGGTTTCATGTTAAATTGTATGAGATATGTTTGACGAGATGTCCCTACATTAATAATTAGTAGAAAATCATTGGCAATGTCATTTTTGCAAATTGATGGTAAAAAATGCTTCAATAGTAATTGTGAAGATTATTGTGAAATCTAGATTGGGACATTACAGGGTAGCTTGCTTGCTGTTCCTTAAAGCTGTAATGTTGAGGTTAGGACTTTGCCTCCTAGGGTATAGTTTGAGAGTTAATGGAGCCTTTATGCTCAAGATAAAGAGAGATGATACAATTATGATTACATGAGAGAGAGAGAGAGAGAGAGAGAATATTGTGCTACCATCCTTATATCTTTAACACAAGATGATAAATAAATAGTGAGTGAAATGACTCTTTCTTTCCTTTATTTATATGAGAGGTAAGGGAGGCCAATAATATAAATTTGGCATCAAATTTTACAAGTAACCTATCTCTGACAAGTAGGTCCACACATGTGAAGTGTTACACTACAAGATAACATATGTCGAGCTCTAAGTCATGAACAATCCATAATATGTGTCTAATGCTCCCCCTCTATAAGCCTCCAAGGTTCTAATGCTCCTCTAAAGCAATGTGTTCCTTTGGGTCCACCACACCTACATGATCACTCCCTCAAGTTAATCATTCTTAGGTTAAGTATAAACCTCCATGAAAGCAATGAATTGTGTGCATGTTATCTAGAGCTAAAGGCCCATTTTTAGAATAATCAATGCTTCTAATCCAAAGTGAGGTGTCCTAATAGCAAGAAACTCAACCTCTATGTGGCCATTATAAAGAAGACACCTCACTGTCAAGGTCTCCAATGCTCCAAGGAATAATGCCTTACAAACATTTATACAAGGTCTAGCAATCAAAGAGGATTTCAACTCCACTTGTGTATGCACATCATGGAACATCCAAAGGTCACCCATACACCATGCACCCCACATCATGTGAAACACCCCCAAGCATAGTGTAAATTGTTGTAGAGTATAACCTTGAAGGCTAACAATTGATGCCATTGGGGGCAATGACAAGAGAGTTGTGTGTTCTACTAATGAAGTGATAAATTGGTTTTGGTGTGAGTATACTTGTCACTAAGACTTCCCCTTTCCTTTTTGTGAAAGAAAAGAAAAGCTAATATTTCACTCACATTACTACTCAATACCCCTTTCATAGATCTTCCTAAAGAACCATTACTAAGTCAGCTACAACTAACCTCTATATATCTTGCAATTATTTTTTTTAGCATAAATATCTTTCTATATACATGCCATAAATAATTCAAAACTCTCTCAAATGTGTTATATGACACTTGTCATTTCAACCATTGAAAAATAAATTTACTAATATGCAATTCAAAAAATCATTAAAGAAAGAAAGGAAACAAAAAAAACTTAATAGGAAGAAGCCTATGATATTGAGAGATATTGGCCTAGCCTTCATTTATACAATTTCAATACCTAAAAGTATGATGACATCATCATGTATCCATAAAACTTTGCCACTTGGAATAACTCATTAGTGGTATGTGAATGGGCATCCTTATACTCTTTGCTAATGAGAGCCTTGGGCTATTGATCTATTTCTTTACGTCTAAGAAAGACAAACTCTAAATCAACCAAAAGTAGTTTAAAAACATATTTTAAGAAAAAAAAATCAATTTAAACTTAGACGAACTCTAAATCAACCAAAAGTAGTTTAAAAACATATTTTAAGAAAAAAAAATCAATTTAAATGAATTACTTATATCCATTAAATTTCCAATATCGTATATAATCATTATTAAAACTAACCAAAAAACCATATAATATCTTAAAAGCATCATTAAACTCAGTACATAAGAAGCTTCACACTAAAAACCTAAATAAACACATCTAAATTCGACATGGTTAAACTCAATACATAAGAAGCTTCAACACTAAAAACCTAAATAAACACATCTAAATTCAACATCAAATTTAATTCAGACCAGTTCTTCTAATTTTATAGGTAAGAAGCCTCAACACTATAGACCTAAATAAATACATCTAAATTCAACATCAAATTTAATTTGGACCAATTTTTCTAATTTTATAGGATAGTCTAATAAGGCTTCAAATTTTCTAAGAAAATAATAGAAATTCAGTAACAAAATTTTGCCAAAATTTTTGGAAATCTAATTTTCAATTGTTAAGCTTGAAGAAAATGATAGGTACCTTAAATTTTTTTAATGATACTAATCTATTTCCACTAAAAACAAAATTCATGTTCTTAATTTAAAAAAAAAACATAACCAAAATTCAACTATTTTTTTTAAATATCGGGAACACCTAATTTTATTCTCATTGGCTAGTGTAAACCTACATCATTATTAGACACATTAGAAAAACTATAGCCCACGTTTATGGATTCTTTAAACCCATTAGAAAAGTCAGTTTGCTTTTTTTAAACACATGGATGACATTATTACTTGTGTTCAATTTAAATTTTTGGTTGTATGCTCCGGATATTGTTGAGGTTATATATTTGCTTAAGTTTAAATTTCTGGGTATTGTTGAGCTTATATATTTTCTTTTTAGATTTTTAATTTTGGTATTTGTCAAACCGTCAAATCTATTAAATTAATGATAAACGGGGAGACGTATGAAACACAAGTGTTTCTGTAAAATTTCATCCTGTAAAAACATATGAAGATTCCAGATTATCGTGTCAGTCAAATAAACATTATGCACCATGCAAACCCAATCACGATTTTGACAGGTAGAGTTACCTGGAACAATCTCGTTTGTATAGTAATACCTTCGCTACCTGACAAATCACGGTTCCGGGCATGAAACCTACATGTAGTTGGGTTTTGAGGCTTATCTCGAACATCTAGAAGTCTTTAGATTGATCATCGTTCGAGGCCGATAAAGGGGGAGCTCTTCTTTTCACGATCGTGATCATCGTTCGAGGCCGATAAAGGGGGAGCTCTTCTTTTCACGATCGAATTTGCGTTGGGCTACGAAGGAATTTGATGATTGGATTTGATATTTGGCCATGGCAACGGGCAAAGATGTGTTTGTGGACTTGGAGGGGGGCTCCATACCTTTGTATCCGGGGATTTCTTTGGAGGATAATGCGTTTCGCTGGGATTTCATCAGAAAGATCTATACAATCTTAAGCCTGCAATTGATTCTCACAATCGCCGTTGGAAGCATCGTCGTTTTCGTCCGTCCCGTGGCTGTATTTTTCGTCACATCATCAGCTGGACTTGCCCTGTATATTGTTCTCGTAATTCTGCCATTTATCTGTAAGCCGGATTCATAGAAATTTAAGTCCTCTATTTTCGGCGTTATTTTTTTTTTGGAAGGCATTTGGACCGGGGAATGCTGCTGAATCCTGATTACATTATATTCCGGGTTTGTTGCAGTGTTATGTCCGCTGTATTATTACTCCCAAAAGCATCCTGTCAATCTGATCTTGCTCTCTTTATTTACGGTCGCGATCGGTTTCGCCGTTGGATTGACTTGTTCTTTCACTGGCGGTAAGCTTTAATGACGTTTTCCATGCGGTTAATGGAGAGAGAATGGAATTCCCAAAATGTGCTGTAGGATTTTCAGGGATTAAGTTTTCGAAATGCTAGGTGTTTTGGGGGGCTGCTAGGTTTTTTGAAATTCTATGTTTTTCAAAATGATCTGCTAGGTTTTTCAAAATGATCTGCTAGGTTTTTCAAAATTTTCTGCTAAGTTTTTAAACTTCTATGTTTTTTAAAATCCTTTCTATTTTCCAAACGAAAGATCTCTTAAGTGGTTCATAACACAATACACTAAGTTGTTCAGAACACAATACAAAAGAGTAAATACACAGAGGCCCTTACAAGAAAGAGTACAGATGCTGATGCAAACTGCAATATCAAATATACATATTACACAAAATTATAAATCAAATATCAATATTGCATATTATTAAGTGCCATTTTAAAATATAATCATGAATTTTTCCCCTTTTCCCTTCTTGGTTACCTTCTAGGTACCTTAGTTCCCTCTTCTTTGTTATCTCTCGGAGAGGAGGAGGCAGCGTAGAGAAAATATTTCTTTTTATCTAAATCAGACGAATCCAATCCATTTTATAATTGCCTCCTTCCATTTAAAAGGGACTTCTGCTGGACTTTATGTACTTCGCAGCTTCCTGGGGAATCATGAATTCTCCCCCTTACGTAATTTAAGAGAACTTTGTGGCGCCTAGGAATTGAACTCGAAGCCGTTAGTCACTAGATGTTCTAGTTTTATATATAGTTCAAAACCTAAATTGAGGAAAATTTCATAGAAACCTTAGAATCTTATTCATGGGGCAAATCATTCGGACGATTTGAAATCAAAGCTTGAATAACTTTCGAAGAAACACTCCATTTTAATCATGTTGGTGAGGCCTGTCTTCTTTTTATGTGTTTATGTCCAAAATACCATCGATTATTGTCTAGATTCTAGAGTTTGCCTGTATTGTGCATGGAGTTTAACGGAAACTTATATGGAAATCGAACTAGCACCATTTGGCAACTTTCAATCTCTGACAGTAAAAGCAAACTGTTGAGTAAATTAAAAATAAAAATTAGGTCAACGGGGTTTGGTTAGAGATGTTAAAGTATTGTTGTTTCATAACCACTACCAAGATTCGAACAATAAGGACGTAATTTACTCTTAGGGGCTGTTCGTCAGTCTCGCAATTACCATTTTGAAACCGAAGTAAAAACAGGTTAAGCTTTGTATTGAAAATAACAACAAGAAATGATAAAAATAGAATGCAGAATGTTCCAATTTTAATTTGTCTTTGAATTAAAATTCGAATATAATCTAACCACGATTCAATGCTGTAGTCTCCCTAAGCAAGTGTCCTACAGCTAGGTGAAAGTGAAATGGGATCAGGTCTTAGGGGGTTTCCTCGTGGCAAGTTGGGCTAGGTCGTTAGGGTTCCTAGGTCTGAGTTCCGGAATGGCCAACCCTGAACCCAGAACCCGGACCTGAATGGGCGTCTATAGATATATAAGAAATGGCCGGTTACTCGCTGTCTAGTATAGCTACTTGGAAATAATTAATTAATTCATTATGGATTAATTAGTTGGAGAAATTCAAGTTAGAAGTAAGTCATGCAACAAATATCCCTTAATATAAGGTTGAGTTATATTTGAGTTCATTTTATTGAGTTAAGTCTAGTTAAATTAGTTCCAAACTGTTTGAGGAACTAATTGTGAGTTATCAGTCAGTTGATGCATGCATGCACTCTACTAATGTGCTCCAGATAAATTCATCAGTAACTCATTCTTTTATATTCTGAGAAAGAACTTAGTGAGCTAAATGTGAAGATTCCCTCATCATTAACTCATTCTTTTCTATTCTGAGAAAGACCTAGCTGACCTAAATGTCAAGGATAGTGTATTATCATTGCATGTGTTTTCCTGTAAAGGAAACTCATGCATGCAGTCAAGGTAAGGTTCTTTGAGGATTGAGCATTTCTGACAATATATTAGAGCAGTGTTACACTGGGTGAAGGAGATCATCCTACAGGTAACTGCGCAAGAAATAGAAGCTTGGAGGGCAGAGGAGAAGGCTTGTGAGAAGCTTTGATTGCCTGTGAGCATCCAAGAGGATTGTACTAAGAGCTCGTTCGCTGTGAGAGCTAAGGCTTTATATAATTCTGATGTATTTCCACCTTCTATGATAATACAGATAGTGGGGTTTTTGGCTGAGGCTTTCCCCTAAGTATTTTTTGTGTTTCATGCGCATTGATTCTTCTTCTTATAGTTATATGTGTTCAGCTCTGATTCAACTCAATCTTTAAGCTTCAGCAAGTTTGATAGTAGAAGTAGATTATAGAATTTTGTTTTGGTATATTGTATTATAGAGTTAATTTATAGTCAGATTTTCTACATAGATTTTAGAGGTAGATTTATAGAGAATTTGCAGGAAATTCTACATCTCTTTTGTCCTGGTGGGTTGTTATTTTCTACATAGATTTCAGAGGTAGATTTATAGAGAATTTGTAGGAAATTCTACATCTAGATTGTCCTGTGAGTTGCTGGGGTTGGTGCTGGGAACCTATGTGTAAACTTGTTAAAGACTAAATATCTACTTCCTATATAGAAGAAAACACCGTAGGTATTTAGGTGTAAACCTGCCGTGGCATGCTGTCCATAGGGTTTGGTTTTCTATAAATAAACCAAGCCTTATCGTTAGCTTCACTTCATGGGGATTTGGGTGTAAAACACACCGTGGCATAATGTCCATAGGTTTTGGTTTTCTATAAAATTCAAATATTATCATTACTTTATTGCAGAGACATAAAAGCTATTTGTTTTCTATAAACAAACCAAATATTACCATTAGCTTATTGCCGAGACATAGAAGGTATAGGGTTTATTGTGCCGGCTATATATATCCATTCAGCTGTTAACCTAACCTACCGCTCTGCATTGACAGGGAAGGTAATTTTGGAGTCTGTTATACTCACTGCACTGGTTGTTCTCAGTCTTACTGCATACACGTTCTGGGCAGCAAGAAGAGGACATGACTTCAGTTTCCTTGGGCCCATTTTGTTTGCAGCAATCCTAGTGCTTATTTTCTATGGTCTCATTCAGGTAAGTCTGTCAATTTTATCATTTCTAGTCCAGTTTTGAAAATCGTATTTATTGTCTGGTACTGACGTGCAACTGGAATGTTTTTGTAGGCATTTTTCCCACTGGGAAAGCTTTCAGTGACAATATATGGCGCACTAGCTTCCATAATATTTAGTGCATATATTGTTTATGACACAGACAATTTGATAAAACGTTATACTTATGATGAATACGTCTGGGCTTCCATAGTGCTCTATTTGGACATCATCAATCTTTTCCTGTCCCTCTTAACACTTTTCCGATCTGTTGAGAACTAGACCTGCCGAAAACAAATATGTAAATTGCCCAATTATGCAGAGCGTCAAATTGTATTCCCTGGAAGAAACATTTTTAATATATATAACAATTGTTTATGTTTAGCAGAAATGTTGGATTTCAGAAAATTGATGTTGAGTGAAATGTCTTGAAGCGGTAGTACTATGCCTGTGATTTTTCTGTTATAGGCTTTTGTTTTTGGATCGATCTTTCGTTGTCATATTTCTCTTTTATATTGCGGTGCTAGATACTTTTTTATTCTGGTCACAATTACTGCATTTGATGCACTTATCAAATGGCGGTCGTCCATGTAGCGATCCAGGTATATTTAGTCAAAAAATTCCTATATACGAAATATTTTGCAGATTCGAGCATCCATTCATCTATATATGTCCTCAATGTCCTTTTTTAAATGGGGAAGAATGTCACCTTTTGCAAGACTGGGAAGAGGCCCATAATTGTTTGTTCCCACAGGCTGATATGCTGCATGTTTGTTTAGCTGGGCTGCAAATGGATATTCAGAATACCATTGTCTATGTTGATCATCGACTATAACTAGGATCAGCCCCAAAGTCCATCATATCCTAGTCTGGCAAGATTCCATTATGACAGCGCCACATTTATAACCTTCAGGCAAACTAATTGGAGGGTCTACCCCCGTGGCAGAACAGAAATTTTGGTCGAAGCTTACCTCGAATATAAATGAAAGTCCTCCTCTGATTTTGTTTTATGTTGAGGGGACTGAAAGGGATTTCCAGTTTCTTTCACTGGAGTATTCTTGTATACGGCCCTTTTAGAAGCCTTAGCTTCTTAGTTTTTGATTAGTTCTCAGTCCTAGCTGGCCAAACTAAGACCCCACCTCCTTAATGGAGTTAAAAATTTTCGTTCACAGAGGTTTTGTGCACAAAATATTAAGGAATTGACTACCTCCATTCGAGTGACAGAATTCTTGATCATCTCACTGACTTTGGGTGTGATTTCTGCCGTTAAATGAAAATACCAAGTATGCTATTCATGTCTTTATAATTAAAAAAAGATGCTGGACTCTTAGCGTATAAGATGATGATTTTTGTTTCATAAAACAAAGTACAAGATCCATTATACTAAGGAAGAAGAGCACCACATAAATGAGAAAAATATTGAGACATTCCATGGGCAGATTCAAAGAAAATAAAAGACATGGCACTCAACTCCCAGGATTCAAAATTCACAATTTTTTTAAAGACAAAATGCATAGCTTTTGTATTAATTTAGTAGGACTACATTGTTTTTTCATTGATCCCTGTGGCATGTATCCCTTTCCAACATCAAAAAGAGAAAGGGTATTAATTCATAGCTGGTTCTAAATTAACTTAAATCGTCCAAAACAATGTAATATGGATGGGTAGTACATGCCCTTGGAAGTCATTGCTCGAGCCTTTTAAAGGCAGGCCTGGCGATGACGTGATTATTTTGACATCCAAGGAATAGGTAACCATGAAATGAATAAAAGAACAAATCATACATAGGACTCAATAAAAAAGGATGTGTGGTTAGTACCTCTGTACTAGAATACCATCAATCATTTTTTTGGTTGAAACTGGGCCTTTGATAGTTGATTTTGTTTTTGATAGTTATAACTGCGGAATTCTTGTCCTATGCATTGTTACTTATTCTTGGTGGTTCTGATTCTTATTGATATTTTATGGTCTTTGCTTGCCGTGGGCCTAGTGCACTGGCAACCTACTGATCACGGTTGACAGTGCACTAGGTCCTTATCTTTGCCACATCGTCCATTTTGTCTGGCAGAACCTGTAGTCAACGATACAAATAATTACTCGCTCACTGTCTCTAATGACAACCGATCATATCATCTGTTACTATTTAACCTATGCCATTAAAGAAGGGCCCTGTTTTCTTTTATTTTAATTTTTTAGGAATTTAGACTTTTGTGATCCATAGCATTTGTTTAGAAATTTTTTGGCGAAATCACATAATTGATCATTTGTTGTGGTTCATCATCAAGACAAGTTTCGAACCAACTAGTGTGGTTCATCATCAGGACAAGTTGAAGAAACAAATCCAGTTTAGCGTGTTAAATACAAGTTTCGAACCAACTAGTGTGGTTCATCATCAGGACAAGTTGAAGAAACAAATCCAGTTTAGCGTGTTAAATAGTCTAAGGAGAGACTCCAACGGCTAAAAAGACTAACGGCTATTTTTCAACTTAAGGACCCGAGTAAAACATCCTTTAACTAAAATAATATTAATATTCTTTATAATTATTATTAAATTTAAGTAGTTAAGTAAACTGGGTAAAAAGTAAATAAATAAATAAATAAAACAGAACAGTGGTTAGATATTAAAATTAATCTATTCATTTATTCAAATTATTAATAAATGTATTTATTAATATTTTTCAATACCTAATATAATACTATAATTAATGTTTATTAATAAATATTATATAATTATTTACAAAAATTAAAAATAAATTAGATCGATGGTTGGCTTCGAACTAAACCATTTTATTTATTTAATATTTATAATATATATATATTATTATAAATCATCCAATATATTATTATTATTATAATATTATTTTAACATTCTCATACTTTTTATTTATGTTTAATTATTATATATATATATATATATATACATATACATAAATATATCATCTAAATATATTATTAGTATTTTTCAATACCTAACATTCTAATAATATTTATTTTATTTAATGTTTGGATAAATTAATATACATATTTAAACATCTTTTATCTTACTTTATTTAGTAAGGTTAGTTTAAATTAACTTAGAATTAAATAAAATTAATTAAATGAATAAATGGAAAATTATATTGAATAATACAAAAATGCATATTTTAATTCATTCATTAATTATAAAAATATCTTTAAACATAGCATTAGGTTGTTAAAATCTCAGGTTAATCGAAAGCTAAATAAATACCTTCCATTCTAAGGTAACAACAATTACTATTAATCATTCGCTTACAAATAAAATATATTATGCTAAATATTCCCAAGTTGCCAATATTAAATAATCTCGGAATATATAGGGAAATAGAGGGGATTAAACCCTAACGACGAAAATTAAAAGAAGAACAAATCAAATCAAGAGTAAAGCAAGAAAATAATCAACAAACCCAAAGGAAAACAACTGTTAAGGAAAGGAAACAAGAAACACAAAGGCCTTACCAAGAAGGGACCACGGAGGTTAGGAAGACATGGCTAATACCCAATAGTTGTTGATCTTCCAACCATCATCCCTATTAAGATTATTCGGCCTTTTTTCAATCTCGAGGGCCTCCCTAAATTTGCGATGGTGAAACTGAGCAACTCTAGCAATGACTTGAGCCTCTTCGATACATACATGATGCATCGTCTTCTCGGCATGTTCGAATGTTAGGTATTGAAAATACTAATAATATATTTAGATGGATATATTTAAAAATAT